>JASANE010015427.1:0-37533 GCA_030248225.1 Trileptium ribeirensis
TGTTGTTGGAGTCTATTCGTGATCACACTACACTGGGATATAAATATAGCAATTTTGCGTTTAAAATTTAAGCAAAGTCAGAGAATTTTTTTTGAAATGAAAGTTCGTTAAATTTGACTTACATGGATGTTGTTGTAGAACACTAAAAGCCAAGCCCAAGCACTAACTAGTATATGATATCTCTGTCCTTGAAATTTGCTCCTTAACAGAGATGGATTCAAATTTAGGTTTTAATAGCATCGCAGAACAGTTTGTCTTAGCGGAAGTTGGCAGACTCTGGTTGTTTGAACACAGGTGTTCTTTTTCTGGTTTTTTCTTTCGATTTTACGAATTTTGGTTTGCTAAGGACTTAGTCAAATTTGGTACGTTTTTGGTATTATAAATGTTTACGATAATTCAATATCAGGATGGTTGATGGGCGCAGGGCACGGTTTTTCTCGCATTATTGCATAAAATCAAGTCAATTGGTCTCTTCAGTCAAGTTTGTGGTTCAGGCAACCCTGAGGAGCGTTACGTTATGTTGTTACAAAAATAACTGCTTAGAGCGCGGTGTTCGGGGGTGGCGGCCCCGGCTTAGCATTAATCTTAGTGCATGTCTTATATAAAGACCTAAGCTAAGCCGTAGGCTTTTAGTATATTGAAAACGGGATGGCACTTAGGTCAATCAAGGCGTGCACATGTTCTCGTGTCACATGGTTATAAACTCAATATAATCTATAATCAATGCCAGAACAGGTTTCGATTAACGATGTATCAAAATAGTTATATTTTGATCTAGTTGAGTATAGGTATAATTTCTTTTGTAATCTGTCAACATATTTGAGGGAAGTCTATCCCGGTTTTATTATCTGTAAATTTTATTGCGTTAGTCACAACATGTGAAAATCCTTGTTGAATGTATGTAGCTTATTTTTACTATGTGCCGTAATAATCCTCCGTATGCGAAATTTCACTGTTTTGCTGTAACCCTACAAGTTTATAAGGTTGGGTTGTCCAACTCTCTTTATTATATTTCACAGCAAGCACTGATTTAATCGTGAATTTTGCTATTATCAATTGTAGCAGTTGTTCTAGGTTGGTTATTATAATTTTTCACAGTTTTTATGTGTCATATTGCAGTATTGCTACGATATGGATTCGCCACCAAATCCACTTCTGCTTGAATATAGAAATTATAGAATATAAAATTTGTGTAATAGTTATATAATGCATTTGATCACTATAATATCAGGTCGGTTTGTTTATGTTGGCAAACTTTTGGACTGCATATTCACTTCGGACAAATTATCGATCAGATAGTTTAGTATTCCTGAAGGAACACGTTAATTTTGTTAATTATTTTTATTGTAGCTATAGCTAAGTCTCTTATTTTTATTGTTTACGCATAACACCGGTTGTAACTATATTTTTGGAAGAAAAATGACTTTAATTAATCCTCTGGTACTGGTCGTCTAACTGCATACTACAAGGTAAGAGTAAGCTTTGGGCATAGCAATTTGTTTAAGTTTTATTCACTAGTATAAGTTATGCCTGCAATTGTGCAATCTGCAATCTGCAATTGTTAGCACTCTGCTCAAGGACTTCATGTTTCCATAACTTCACTAGATCTAGGATTTGTTTTTTCCTATATTTACAACATAATTGTCAATTTTTCCCAAACTATCACGTATATTGTTTCGAAAGTCATGCGGTTTTGCTACAAAAATAAGCACGTACTATTGAAGTTTACTAGGATTCCAAAAACACATGTATTACCACTTGTCAGGTTTCAAATGATGTTATAATATCGAGCAACAATTGAAAACACATCAATAATATTTCTCTCAGGGAAAATCTAGCTTTCAATGCCATGTACCTCCGCATAGAAATAAAGTCGAATTTTCAAAGTTTTATAAACACAATGTTTTAACGACAAGTCTGTGAACTACTGGAAAAATAATTATATTTCGGTTTCAGCAATTAATCTAGACCAACAATAATTGAACATAATTGTGGTTCGAACTGGTGATACATCGGGTTAATGCCGTTGTTGGCTTTAATATTATTATATTTTTACATGTTTTAAATTTAACTTTTCAAAAGCACATTTATTGAACCACCATGGCTTTTGCACGCTATACTGAAATGGTGGTGTACTCAAAAGTAAGTGAGGCGTGAGGCAGGAGAAAGTTTCGGGGTTTACTTCCAGTGGGCTTCCTAAGGGAGCAAATTAAGGGCCGCCGCTGGCATGTGAACTAAAGACCCGATGAAACAACGAGCCATAACCATGTGATTCAGTTCATACACGAGCATAGAAACCCAATTGACTTCGAAAATCGTTCTAAAGCAAACACTACAATAGTATGAAAGCCTACAAGAACATGACACGTTTCCGTAATGAGTTTACGATAATCTGATTTAGTTCAGTTTATTTTATCTGTCTTAATTTATGCAAAACTTACCTGTTAGATAACGATTTTTCATTTGGGCTTACCGGTAGGTGCTTGACGCCGAAAGAACGTGAAAAACAGCTAGCCCAGATATGTAGCTGAGCTGACTTCGAACTTACGACCTTCACGTTTGGACTGCAAAGAGACGTTCTACCGGCCAAGCATTCCCATGTCCGATTTCACAGGACTTATAAGGCTGCTACATTAGACAGTGCCGCATTCAGGCTGATGCGAAAACAATTTTGGTTCCTAGTAGTAACCCTGGCTACATCTCTATTATATCGGCTAACGCACAACAATTGTACCACATTGTACCGAGTCGTGAACACATATTATAATATTTGCAACCTTTATACGCATGGACATGCCCAGCCATATGATTTTATTGTACCACATTGCACCGAGTCGTGAACATGTACTGTAATATTTGCAACCTTTATACTCATGGACTATGTCCAGCCATATGATTTTATTGTACCACATTGCACCGAGTCGTGAACACGTATTATAATATTTGCAACCTTTATACGCATGGACATGCCCAGCCATATGATTTTATTGTACCACATTGTACCGAGACGTGAGCATGTATTGTAATATTTGCAACCTTTATATGCATGGACATGTCCAGCCATACGATTTTATTGAACCACATTGTACCGAGACGTGAACATGTATTGTAATATTTGCAACCTTTATACGCATGGACATGTCCAGCCATATGATTTTATTGCACCACATTGTACCGAGACGTGAACATGTATTGTAATATTTGCAACCTTTATATGCATGGACATGTCCAGCCATACGATTTTATTGAACCACATTGTACCGAGACGTGAACATGTATTGTAATATTTGCAACCTTTATACGCATGGACATGTCCAGCCATATGATTTTATTGCACCACATTGTACCGAGACGTGAACATGTATTGTAATATTTGCAACCTTTATACGCATGGACATGTCCAGCCATATGATTTTATTGTGACACATTGCACCGAGACTTGAACACGTATTGCAATATTTGCAACCTTCATATGCATGGACATGTCCAGCCATATGATTTTATTGCACCACATTGCACCAAGACGTGAACACGTATTGTAATATTTGCAACCTTTATACGCATGGACATGTCCAGCCATATGATTTTATTGTGCCACATTGCACCGAGACGTGAACACGTATTGCAATATTTGCAACTTTCATATGCACGGATATGTACAGCCATATGATTTTATTGCATCACATTGCACCAAGACGTGAACACGTATTGTAATATTTGCAACCTTTATATGCATGGACATGTCCAGCCATATGATTTTATTGAACCACATTGAAACGTAAAAAGATGATTATTGTAATATTTGCTACCTTTATACGCACGGACATGTCCAGCCATATGATTTTATTGCACCACTTTGCACCTAGACGTGAACACGTATTGTAATATTTGCAACCTTTATACGCATGGACATGTCCAGCCATATGATTTTCACACTTATTGTAATATTTGCAACCTTTATACGCACGGACATGTCCAGCCATATGATTTTATTGCACCACGTTGCACCAAGACGTGAACACGTATTGTAATATTTGCAACCTTTATACGCATGGACATGTCCAGCCATATGATTTTATTGTGCCACATTGCACCGAGACGTGAATACGTATTGCAATATTTGCAACCTTCATATGCACGGACATGTACAGCCATATGATTTTATTGCACCACATTGCACCAAGACGTGAACACGTATTGTAAGATTTGCAACATTTATACGCATGGACATGTCCAGCCATATGATTTTATTGTGCCACATTGCACCGAGACGTGAACACGTATTGCAATATTTGCAACCTTCATATGCACGGACATGTACAGCCATATGATTTTATTGTACCACATTGCACCGAGACGTGAACACGTATTGTAATATTTGCAACCTTTATACTTATTTACATGTCCGGCCATATATTTGTAATTTTTCTAGGAAAGCCGCGAGAATCTGGGCTCTTTTCGGTTATACGTCGGCAGCCCGAAAATCGTCAGTTATGCAGTTTCGAAAACCATTCGACTCAGATTTGCGAGGCGGTTCAGAAAATCCCCATTTCTACCATGTTTAAAATATTTATGATTTTTTGGTTCCGCAGCCAATGGTACCAATAGCCAACGCCTAAGCGTTAACCGAAGCAAAAATCGTTAACCCATAAACCGAGTCAGCTGATTTTTGGAAGGTTAGACTCAGCTCCTCAATTTGTTTCGAATGATGTGTGAAATCATACATTTATCGAGAAAATTTTTTATTAGTACCATTAGTAATCCAAAAAATGGAAAAAAATTTTTTGTCGTAAATAAATGGATATCGTAAATGGATGTCGAACTGTCTTGTTGCATTGAGTCGAATGGTGCCAAAATTCCCGCTGTGCCATCAAAATTGATCATACTTGTTCTGCGGGAGTATGACTGAAAAAACCCATAATATATTCCCCAAGTTAAAAATTTTATTGGAAGCGATACCAATAATATCATCGATAAAATCCGACCGATAAAATCCGAAGTCCAACATCGATAAAATTAAAAAAATTATCTACACGACATAACATTCATTTGATATCTACTTTGTATCTTTCATTGCAACAATGGAAGAAAAATTATAGGATTTATACGGCGTTTACGTTATTAAGCACCCCTCGTGTGGATTTTTTGTCCACCCCTCCTTTGGAGTCTCTACCACTATTCATTAAATGATGTCTTGGACAGCATGGCGTTTCTGATGGTATTTTTAGATAGTATACATAGGTAGTGTGTCGTCTATAACAGTGTGGCATATATTAAATCATAAACCATTTAGACACTGTAGCTAAGTTAGCGGCGTCTCATACACCATCTATTACATTATATGGTGTAGGTATGCACGGTAAACCACTGGATGGGTGGCTGTGTACCATTGGGGAGAAAAATTCCATGTGGGGGCCTTTCATAGCGTAAGCGCCACATTAATAACAGCAATACTGAATTTCATAAATCAAATTTATCCTACTGTACGTACGAGTAGTTGCAATGAACGAATGCTTCAAATGCAACGCAGTACATCGTGGCAGTCACAAATTTAGTTAGTGTCTTAAACATACAGTACAACCCTCCTCAAGGTTTTAATAAACAAATTTATAGTTTTGCGGTGCATCAGTCGACGGAACTTCTCTCTTTTCAGTAAAGGATGATTTGTACAGGCTTCATACTTCACTCCACAGAGCAAACTCCATAGACATTGCTTTATCTTCGAAGTTTTACCGGAGCAGCGTTTATGGACTTTTCTAAAATTTCAGTTGCCTCCATAATGATTTGTCACGCTGACAAATTTGCGGTACTTTCTAAAACAAAACTAAAGCTTGTTTCAAAATCTAGCACATATATGTAAATATTTGTGCTTTTTGTTGGTAGCCGGATGTGGATTGAAGCTTTATTTCGTTATTTACTGCTATTTGACGTCATTGACCGGAGTAGTAAATTGATATTGCCCTATCACTCACTTTTTTGACATATATTATTCATGAGCGCAAACACCGAGGGGGGGGGGCAGGGGACGTCTGCCCCAGCATTATGCTTGAGGAACAGCCATGTAGACTGTCCGACCAGAAATATGGCAAGTTGGTCAATCATGTATGGGCATTTAGAAATATGTCTGGCGTCTCCCCAATATTTTGCCATGCTGATCAATTATGTATATACCATACACGCGGAAGCAGGAGTTCATGGGCTACCCCTTCTGAGGCCTCCAACTCCCCCCCCGACCTGGTCTACCCGCTGCGGGTACGGTTTACTCCCACCAAGCCCCGATGGTGCTCTGCTGGCCCGAACACATTTAGCGAAAATTTGGTAAAAATATGGTGCAAATTGGCAAAAGTTGGAGCAAAGTCGGGCAAAAAGTGAGAGGTCAGTGGGTGGTGTGAAGGTCGTCAACTTTTTTCAACATCACCCTGGACGACCGCCTCCCTGAGGTGACCTAACTCCTACGACACGGGCTACCCTCTGAGACCTCGAAGCTTCAGCATGTATGGTATACATGTATATAGAATTATATGCCTTGGAGACGGATTACGTAGGTCGATCCCACAGAAATCTAGCAATTCGTCATGCATGAATGTATATAGAAACCAACAGTAACCGGAATGTGCAATAACGATTGTAGATGTGCTATGTCTGCACTTAGAATATTTTCGCGTTTTCGCCGTTGATGTTATAATATATACATTTGATATAAAACTCAATAACAAGTTTGCTAAATAAATCATGGAGTTCATTAGGTAGCATGGTCGGAACAAAATGAATCTTGCTATGACGTACGCGGCAAGTGAACCATCTTCAAATGTAATTTTTTTAGATTTCGCACCTAAAATCAGTGTTTTCTCGCATGTAGCAACTGTGGAGTCGCCGTGACTTCATTGTAGGAGTACGATTATGGGCGATCCTGCATATTGCCTCATACATGGTGTTGTGGCGTGTTTTTAATTGTAGAGAGCAAAGCAGTAGCATTTTTTCGCTGTATGAGGAATTTTTTAATTTCAGCACGTAGGAAACGCAACATTCAATTTCAATCAACTTGTAAAACATTTTGCAAAAATATTTGAGGGACCAGCGATACTGGCCCTCCGTAGAAATTTTTGGATGTAGATATGTCGATGGGACTACGGGAAGCCAGCGAATATAATTTACCGAAATGTTATCGGGAAGCCAGCGAATATAATTTACCGACTGTATCAATGAAGAACGCCAATAAAGGGGTGGACGCACTAGTAAACAATCCAGCTTTCGGTAAAACGTTTGAACTGCCTATTAGGATCTCAAATAAGCTTTCCTGGCACCTCTCTGGTGCTTAAAGCCAGATGAATTCGGCCAATACATTACCTATTTATTGATGGCAACGGAAAAATTTCATATCATTTACCGAAATATATAGCCATTTCTCTTTGCTGTACAGTATAGGTTGTGGGCATAAGACTAAGGTAACGGCGTAATGTTTACGGTTGAATTAACTGTAGAAACCCTAGTTAACTTATTCGTCGCGAGCTTACTGTAGCATTAAATCTTGGGCTGATTATGGTTTCAAAAGTGATTTTCAACTTCTAATCCCCCCTCAAAAAATAGAAAATAACCATGCATATGCACTGCATTATTGTGTTTCACATGACATTTATGTGCGCCACGTATTGACTGAAATTGACTGCAAAATCTGAAATTAACAAAGAGTTAGCAGGTTGTAGATCGTATTATTATAAATTCGAAAAATCTGCCTCCTGAAAGAGAGTCTCTTGCAACGGTATTATTGCGAAGGGAGGTCACTTGCTGTGTTTAAATTTGAGACACACTGAATTACTATCTGAAAAATTAGTAGGCGAAAACTCCAAAATTTAGCAGTCGTTTAGCCTGTAACATAGTGTCGTACCACGCCTACTTTCAAGCAGAAGAATATATGTAGATGCTAAATTATACTTATCAAGAAAAACGTAGGTTTAAAACGCGCGCTAAAGAAAAATTAGAAGCATGTTCCAATTGTAGTATTAAAAATAAAATATGAAGAATTAAGATTCTAAATAATGTAAAAACCCCAAACACCAGTTAAGAAATAATTACTTTTGTTAACCGCAATGTTTAAAATTTTGGATGCCAATTTCTTACATATAGTGCAACATTTTCAGTATATTTTTTTATCTCTATATATACGGATTATTCCAGCGCGACGCACAGTTGTGCTTACTTTATAATGATGAAACGGCGGTGTGTATCTCAGGTTTTGGCAAATACTTATTGTTTGAGGAACGTTTGGTGTATACCCTAAGATAAACCCCACAGTAATGGTTTGATCTAATCCTAAGTTTTGAATTTAATATGCTGTTGGATCTTGAGGAGCAATTAAGATTAAGAAAATTACCTATTGTTGCAGCGTCCAAAACATAGCTTCACATCAAAGTTCGAAACTCATCACAAGGAACACGTTAAGAAACAATTTCAAGACAGGCTTCACCGGAAATATATACATATTGGTGTTGAGCTCCATAATGGCTTATAAATTGAATTGTATCCTTTTATTTCTTCTGTGTAGGTTGTAATGCTAACACAACCATACTTAAAACAGCGGTGTATTCAGCCGCACTATATATCGTTTCTTTTTCTTGGTTTCCAAACCGCTTAAACTTGGTCGCATGATTTTTTAAATTCTCATTCATTATATTAAATACAACAAGTACTGTCGTTTTCATTGAGATAAATATGTACGGCTTATATTTTGCCGCCATCAAGTCAGCAAATAATCATTTTAGTATTGCTACTTTTTAACAATCGTACAGAAAGCAAAAAGCATAGTCTTTTTAGTTTTAAATAGGTCATAATTTGGCGTGTTCGAAATGCTTTGGACTTTAAATTTGAGCATTACACTATGGAATGCTCAAATTTATATGCTAAAGCATTTTGAATTGTTGATTGCTCAGCGAAAAATCCTAGGCAAACGCGGCAAAAATAAATAACCAACAGATATCGTATTATATTTCATAGGCGCGCGAAATCCGTCTGTTTACGTTGGTAAATGGTTTTGGCGCACGACGGGGTCGAGGTCAATAGGGCGTTAAGTAAAGGAGGCACATTTTGAAATTTTTATAAATTCATAATTTTCCTCAATTTTTATGTGTTCTTGATAATTTCCTTGTTTTGTTAACACTTCCCCCAAGATTGCTCCGATTTTCAGCTAATTTATGAAAGTTGATTTTCAAAATTTAGCAATTTTTGCCAAATTTCGTATACATCTCCACCCTCCTTCGGCACCATGGGGTGGGGGGTAGTTATATGGTTCAATGTGGAGAGGTGGTGTCGCAGCCTTGAAGGTAAACTCTGCCTACTTCTTATGCGCACATATGACGTACAGGCTGTCCCACAAGGAAGTACAAATGTTTTAGTCCTTATAGAACGAGTAATAGTCGCGAATAGTGATTCCATATTTTTACTGCAGGTAATGCTAACGTTAAGTTAGATTTTTCTTCATCCATTTCTATTTCGGCTGCATTCACGTAATATTGTCCCCAACGTTTGGAACCTATGTACCCCACATAGTGTTCGGGACACCTTCGATAACAGGGTGTTTAAGACACCCATGTTTTTCATAAAACTTTTCAAGTTTCAAATAGTTAACTAACATTTTCTAACGGTTTCAAAACACCGTGTTTATTTGCAGTTTTCTTGACTTTATGCGGATTACAATTTTGTCATCGTGGATAATTTCTAGATAGAATTGTAGAAATATTTAAAAAACTATCAACATAATTGAATAATGCACCGCATTAGCTACGGACAGTGTGGGTTACTGTTACTGCACTGGTAACGAAAGTTAGAGTTGTGCGCAACGCCTTATATAAAATTTTTAGTAGCTAAGGGTTGTCGTATACCATTAGAAATTGATTTACGGTATGGGGTTTTATACGATTGGTTCATGACTACAAGGAGACAAAACTTCCAGACAGTGGGGACATCATAACGTGATCGCCGCATTACACACCAAACTGAGGTCCCCAGTTTAAATAATTTCTTCCAGTCTTGAACGCACGGATCGGCAAACTTTCTTTAGCATTTCGTGTTCAAGAAGCGACATACCTCCTCAACTAAAGTTCTTTAACTAGCGAAGTATCGGAGGCTTCCTGGTTCAGGTTACCTCAAAGGAAGCAAACGCATAACATTAAATGCGGCGAACGAGCAGTTTACTCAAAATAACCCCATAGAACCGAGCCATTTGCCAAGGAAGGTTTCGTCAAAAAATCTCAATCGTCCTAGTGCAGTGTGGTGGAGCAAGTGCACCACAATTGGTGTGAATAATAAACTATATGCAGTATTTGTCATAAAATAGAAGCAAAACAGTTCGCGTGTATCTGCCTTGGTTATTGTATAAGGACGCTTTAAATCTTTATGCTTACTTAAGAAAGTCTTTACGCAATATAGATACAAACAGACCAGAATACTAAGGCACTTTCGTGGAATAGAATTGAAGCATCTGAACGCGGTTTAGGAACATAGTAATGCATGAAATTGAAATTTAGTTTGTAGCAATTTCAATACTTATAATTTGGGGGAATCGCTTGGTGGTTCCTACCCTTAGCATTGCGGAGGGGGGTGACCCACTACCCCCAATCGATACCTATATCTTATGCGTACCGTTCGAATCGATCGTTATGTATACAAAGCAATGTACTCATTTCAATTTTCGTGTTCATGTCTAACAAATTATCCACTTTAAAACCAAAGTGGTAGGATCAAGAATATCACAGAAATTTTGTTGGTGCTACACAGAACCCACAAATTTGAAAATTTGTTGATGTTACTACAACTTGATGCCCCAGGAAATTTTTGATCGTCGCATAACACAGTAATTATCCTGCAATTTGAAAAAATTTCACGGCGTTGATAAATTGCACGCACCCAGTAATTTTGCGAATGCTATCAAGACCCAGTAGTTAAAATTCTTGGATGGCAAATTTTTCTCTCTTCTTCAGTTGTAAATTCAACCATGTTTAACAGTAACTTTTGGGCACAGAGTTTAATTTCGTTTTCGTGGTCACAGATATTTTAAAGATTTTAGTTTTTAATATTTAAAAATTTTTTTAGTATTCGTTAAGAATTAATTTTATGAATCCTTGAATATTTATTTGGTCTTGTGTAATTTGAGAAGTGTATAATTTAAAGCAGTATCAATTTGCCATTTCTGTTCCGACATCTAAAATTTCCGCAACCTATTCTTAAGTGACGAAAGTTGTTTCATGATGACTCTCGTTTGCCAATTATCAGGCGTGAAAGCGCATTCTGAGTGAACGCAAAACTCACTATGGACTCCCATAAACTACCACTTCAATACAATCAGCGATCAGCGTGAGGATTACAGATATACTGTAATTGCGTGTAATTATTGGGTTACATTTTTTGCACTACAACAGTCTAGCGAATATTTTAAAAGACAATTAGTTGATTATATATCAAACAGCATAGCATTCGATAAACTTTTACTAAAAATTGGTAGCTTAATATTTTTAACCACGTGAGGTAAGAAGCAAGACGCGATTTCATTTGTTAGAAACACTCTTATTCAGAAGATAAATGCTAGTTAAGTTGTTTTCTATTTAAATAATTTATTACCGCTGGGGTTTGCCTTAGGTGAATGCATGCATTAATTCAGCATGAAAATTATAGATCCGTTTTCAATGTTACAGCAAATGTTTAAGCTTGCGATTAGTTTTCATATGATTCAGATATGGATAAAATTTTTACAGGCCAGATTATAGATAGTCATCTTCGCAGATAGTCGGAAAACGAATGAAATTTTGCAACATAATGTTTATCATTATTACCAAATAAATTAGTACTTCCTATATGTCAAAGATAATTCATACTGTCAAATCCCTGAGATCACACGAATAAAAGGATATTTTTGGTCATGTCAGCCACAAATTAATAAAAGATTCTAGATTCTCTAGCTAAATATTATGGGACTTCAACAGACAGCACTTAAATGTGAAAGCTTTTGGCTGTATCTCCTCCGGTTGGTAAGCGTTAATAGTTGAACATGTTTGAACGAGACTGGATAAACTCGGTTGGGATGGCCTTACCTCTGCAATACTAAATTAGTAAGTAAGGAGTAAATCAGGTAAGAAGTAAATTTCCGGAATTTTTATAACTTTCTTTTTCATTTATTGCCGTACAAACAATGTTCGCATCATTATTACAATATCTCTGACCGGTTATATCAAACGTCTATAATGAATTCTTGACGAGCATATAACACTCTTAGTCATTGCAAATATAAACAAGTGCGACCTCGCTGAATATACTGCGAATAATAGAATGAGCCAACCGCCAATGCACCATAGAGTATAGGTCATGTTATGCCAGCACAAATTGTATCCCGTATCTCTCTGCCTCAAAATAGGAAATTACTGTTGTATTCTATCTATTTTAAAGCGACGGTGTTAAACTCGTGAATTACGCTGATAGCTGCGCTCATAGAACAAAATAAATATAAAAAATCATCGTTATACAACACACCGAATGGCAGGGCTATACCCTGAGTCACAGTTAACAAGGCTGCTTCAGCGCTATTTTTGGCTCAATAGCTTACTTAGCTTACTATTGCATCGTTTACGAAATATTCCTTACACAATGACAATATTTTGGTATAAATATAACTACGCTATGGGTTGGATCAAAATTAAGAATCACCGCGTGTGGTTTTCATAATTACACAATGTATTTAATTTTTTGTGCAGAACCAGGGGTCTACCCAAGGGGGCATAGGGAGCCTTGCCTCCTTCCCCTTGCAGCGTCAGTACGTCCTGAATTATAACAGAAAAGCTAAGTTTACGGTTATGCGTGAATGGTGCATTTAAGCTGTGTCCCCTAGCAGATTCGGTGCCCGTCCGTGTAAAAGTTTCTAGCTACGTACACGTTCAGAACAAGTCGAAAAATTCTAAGAATTTTTTTACTTGACTTTTTTATCGCTGTTTATCATCCTTACAGATATACACATTGAGAAAATATTCAGAACCGTGTGGATTTAATATGAATGTATATACACATCAGTTAGACCAAAATTAGGTAAAACCACATACAGTGTTGATCATTAAACAAAGTGTCGTAATTTTCACTCTAGAAGAAAAATGAGAAAAAATTCTAATAGTTGTTCAGGTTACCGTTTCATGAATGTCTCGGTATGACCCTGAAGATATATAGCTCAGATTTCATTATGGAGTGCGCCTTTTTTCTGTGAAAACAAATAGTAATCTTTCAAAAGCACATATGTAACAGGACCGTTCCGGTCTGCAACGTGTGGTTTCCCTAAATTTTAGCGTCATAACATTCAGTGAATATCCGGTGTTGAAGTAGAACTTATTTTAATCCAGGCTGACACATTTTTAGGGGAAATTTTGCATAAATTTGGATTGATCTTATTGGAATAAATTGCATGGTCTCATGGTTGCGCTTTTAATTTTAATGTCACTTATTAACATTTTGTGTGTACATTTTTGTTCATGCTATAATTCTTCACTGCATGTTTGCTTTTTATGTTATGGTCTATGCTATTGTCTAGGTTTCGGCAGGATCCCGGCGGAATTGTCAAATGTGTGACTTGGCTGGAACCTCCGTCGAGACAACTAAGAGCTGCAGAAGTTAATGAAAGTAGGGGTCAATCATTGGGGTTTTTCCGGAAGTCATGCAAATTTTTCGGAACTCGATCAGTTACCTCATTTAGGTCTACGTTGATAGTTCAAATTTAAGAGCGTCCGGGAATAGGATGCCATCTACCGCTCACTGAGCAGTGAACGGCGGACATAAAGTTGCGTGGAGAGTAAACCAACAGATGTCATCCAGTTCCATTGCTCTCTTTGGATAGCCTGCTGACAGTGACTAAATTCTCATTTTCATTTCATTTGACCTCTGAAATCATTCTGTTGCTGATGTTGCAACCCTTCTTGCTCCTTATGGGAGTCAAACATGAGGGAAGTTTTACATGTTTTCCGGTATCCCATCCACCAAGGAATCTAATGAGATCAAGCGTGTCTCGATGCGCATGACCATTGAGCCGGTACAACTTGCTTCTCCGTTTTGTGTCTACTTCAAATTGTACATTACAGGAATTGATATCAATTTTCTCCTGTCTTGGAACATAGAACACTTCCGTATTTCAGCTCCCAACCTAAAAATATACAAGCGATCACTCATTCAACTCGCCTGTTCGAGGCGAATACAACGATATACGGCGGGTCACACTCCGACCTTCAGTTAGCTCGCTACAACCGGTTAAAGTGTCCCCAATTTCTTGTTGCAATTGATAATGGGCATACTCGAAATTTTATTCTTAGCTCTAAAGTCGTCAATTCACTCGTTATCGTGTTCAACTAACTGAGACGTCTCCAAATATACCCGGCGGGTCTCTTTCCGCCCACTGATTAACCTGGGACAACTGATAAAAGCGCATCCACCTTTGCCAAAACTATCTCTATCTACGTCATGTTAACACTTTTATAATTTTTGCCTACGGAACACGGGTGTTATCTGTCATTCGAATTGCCTCTTCCTGACAAGTCCAACAATCCCATGAGGTCATCGTTCTGCCAAGCCGTTGGGCCAGGAGATCCCGCCTAATTTTCCTACACTAATATATATTAGTTGACACAACTGAGTCAACTCTCGATTTTATGTCTACCCTCTTGTGCTTGGTATCATTCGAACCCCCTCAACCCTTTTTGCCCAAATCTGTCACAGTCCGTTACCGGGAACTCCTTGCCACATGCCCTTCCCTTACCTTTTTTGTCTTTTTTGCTCTCTCTGTATCCGACCTTTTGTATGTTAGCTGTCGAGTTCTTTTCGCGACGTTTTGGAGGTCCTTTCGTTTCCTTTGTGTGGTTTCTTGTTTTGCGACCGTCTTGTTTTCCCGTCCCCTTTTCTTTCTCTTTTCGTTCTCCTATTTTTCTTGCTTCTCAACTGTCACCCGTTTTAGCTAAAATTTAAATAATTATAATTATTAATAATCTATAAAACTTATATAAATATACTATATATACAAATAAATATATATATATTTTAGCGAGAATGGGCTAGACATATATACCTAGAATTAATAAACGAATATATGGATAAAACAAACACATATCTTTAGAAGAATTTATAAGTTTTATAGATTTAGGGTATATATATAAATTAGTACATGGCGGTGAGGAGGGCTGGTTTGGAGCCCGTCCGTGGTCTCAGTAGGTCTTGTATGAGGGTTTCCTCCCAGCGTGTAGTTCCGCAGTGGATGTCCCGCGCTCGATCCCGATATGGGTCCAGTCTTGTGGTCCGTGCCTCCTATATCATCATGATGATGATGTATATTTCATGAAATTTTAAGCGAGAATAAACACAACTTCCGAAACCAACATACAAACGTGCAGTGTTTGCGCGCAGGCACATGTTACGTATGAACAATGGCTCGACGAAATTGGGCCAGGGTTCACAAGTTCGGCGTAGATTTGCTTTGTTCTACAAATTGTCAGCGTTACCAAAGACAAAGTTTAATCGCCTATATCACCAGCATTATTTTAACATTTACAAATTTCATCCTAAGTGGATATTTGGAACTAGGCGGCACAAGATCGGTAGATGTGAACAAAGGTACGCAGCGCAAGACAGAAAGGTAAACATGTAATATCTGCACGTTTACCTGTTATATCTATAGGGGTTTTGTAGATTTAAGTAGATCGGGGTTCAACTTTGAGTATGGATATATTATGTTTTTTCGTGATTACTTATTAGTAATTATTTTAGTTTAGTATTTCGTGATAATTTTTCTAATTTAGATGGTGGGTTTGTTAACTGAATAGTTCGAGAACGTCTGACTTCCACACGTAAACAACGAACTTACCCGACCGTAAACAAAGAAAATTCGGACAGAATTTTCACATTCGACCCAGATCCGCAGGTGCAGATCGCTTTTGACCAAAAGGCGCTACCAGTTTACGGTAGTCAGAATTTGTCAAAAGTTAAAAATTTTTCCATTGGCTTTCTAGCCTGGACTATAGAATCGACACGATTCGAGGCACACTTCTGATTGGAGGATGACAAAAATTCAATGTAAAATATGGGAATAAATCATCGAGGTCGGGCGTACCGCCCTCCAAATATGAATCAGTTTGATTTCGGCAGCATGGAGTTCGGTCGGTTTTACAGAACGGCTACGTTGCATAAATTGTACGAGCGTTATTATGTTTGATTTTCTTTCTTCTTCACATGTTTTGGCTTACTCGACGATGGTTTGTATTGAATGTGGTTTGAAGAAGGAAGAGTGTGCAGGCATTAGGATGAAGGGACCTTACTCCTTCCTGGGCCGAACTAAGAGTGGTACACAAGCGTAGACGGATCCACAAAACTGTATTTTCGAATGTAGCTAACGGTCTCTCTCCCTCGAGTTAATTTCCCGTCCGCCTGTCGATTAGACCCCGCTGTTCGTCGAATAGTTACACTGAGTGCTGTCTGGAATTTTTGTACTAAGGTCGAGTTCCAATTTACGTGTGTGGAGGGGGAAATTAGCCTCCTAACCGAAGTCTTACTGGTTCCCCGTGGTCTTAGGCTGATTTCAAAACTAATATATTCGGATAAAATAGATCCTCGGTCTTACGTGACGTCTGAGCTGAGTTAGGCACGGCAAACGTTTTCCTGAGATGGCCACGGTTAAAAGTTGCTTGACTGGAAGGAAGGATTAATAAGGATCTGAGTTGGCTTTGTTGTTTTACTGTGTTTTCAAGATTTGCGCTCTAGTGGAATGTTCGGCGATCATGCCGCTTTTGAGATCGAACGGACGTGAGCTATAGTGGTGAAAATATGTTATAGATATTGTGAGTTAAGCAGATTTGGGAACAATGAAAAGAAGAACAAATTATTAGGATTTGAATCATCTGAGTTTAAAGAAGTTTATCATTCAAATGAGATTGCACTTCCGTTTCATGTTGCTGTCTTCTTTTCGTGTTTGGTTTGGCTTTCTTCCGCAATTCTCTTGGTTTCTCATTTTTCTTGGCTTTGTATTGTATATATGCATATATGTACATAATTCTAGAACATAATGTCATGTTTTGATTTTCACGTACATAGTGAATCGTAGGTAGACACCCGAAAAGATCGAACACAGAAATTCTTGGATTGCAATTAGGAGATATTGCTCAAACTTCCTTAGTTAGAAAACCGCTGAACGATCGACAAAAGTTCCTTGCGCTCAGCCTCCCCTGACCGCAACATATGGGTTAATGCAGTATTCAAATATTAGAATTATACCGCGACGTGTGAAATGCTAGGGAAGGGCGAATAAATTAACAATGTGCATGGAATGCGTCCAGAAGACAAACGTTCCAAGTGCTCCCGTGGTTCGCTTACGACATTAGGTGACTTTTAATACTCCACTGAAACCATAAATCGAAACGATCACTTCACATTGATTCTGAATTTTGCTGCATCACCAATAGAGTACAAACCAACCCTCGGATGCAGGACCTAGGGAACACTTGGGACGAAACCTCAAACAAATCAAGAGCACCGAACAGATGGAAATGTCTTCTGTTAAGAACGGGCGAACTTGGAGTGTGATGTTAACGGATCAAAAGAGCTCGTGTTTGTTCATACTTTTGTCGACTGTGCATCAAAATTTCATTGGATCGTTCCTGCTAGAACCACTTAAAGTTACAGTTTAAATTTCGTAAGCTCAACCCGGTGAAAAGTTCTGTGTGTTCTGTGTTCAAATTTTCTAGGATAAGCCTGGATAGAGCTACCGAGCGTCGCGCCTTCAAGTTCCATAGGCTGCCTTACTAAGAGTCTCGCAAGTAGATTTAAGTTGACGTGTGCATCAGGTTCGAATTACCTCCGACTTAGGCATCGCCCCAAATACGTAAAAGCTAGAGCCGCGCTCTAGCATTTAAAGATTTATACGTGTGCTTGCCACTTCGTCCACCAGCAAAAGCTTTAACTCTTTGCTAATCGTTATTGTTTATTTAGACAACGCATGAGAATTACCTAAGTTCTGACGAACGTCGGTCCATAGCCCGGCACTTGACTAAACGATTTTAGCGTAATTTCGGAATAAATCAAGTTCAATAGGAGCCAATTATGGTCAAAACGGCAATTTGAACCTTCGGATTTTTGAATTCAGGACAAAATACATCGCCATATGGGTGCGCCCATCAAGTAAAATTAATCAGATTTGAGGAAAACTGTGGCCTCAGATCGGGCGGTAGCAAAACCCTAGTTTTCTTTCATAGCAACTTGATCGCTGAGTTTGGGTGGTTTTTGTTTTATTAGCGCCGCCCTTTAGGCTCTCAGTTAAAATGCACATATGTGTTTCAGGTTTTGCATCCAGTTTCAAGTTAGAATCTTTCCCGGTTAGGTCCCGTCACAAATAAAAAGTGATCTAAATAATTTATGACTCGTTCACGATAAGTTGGGTGCAGCCTGACTTCCTATATACCGTTTTTTATGTATCTTGATATTAGTTTTTGACCACTCGCACAAAGCCGAATTTATGCTACTGAGCCAGCGGTACAAATAAACATCTAATTTATGTGAGATTTGTTGCCATTATAAATTCATTGCTTATTACAGTTATATACACTATTTTGAAAACTAAAATCTATTATTTCTTCTTCGCGCTGCAGCGATGTGATTGAATTATACTGACATACCACTATTCATTTGCAAACAAGTTGGCGAGACATTTTAAAACAATTTTCCGCCATAATGTGTTCTGTTAACATATATGACATTACAAGATATGTGGTACCGAAATAAATAACAAATTTCTTTGTTTTCTTCAAATAACAAATTTCTTGCTGTGCTCGTTACCACTATGTTCACTGTAAACTAATCAATGGACTAATCAAACTATTAATCTTAAACATTTGATGTAAATAATATAGTCGATAGTCATCTTAGGCGTAATTTTACCGAACCCCTCATCGCACGACTAATGTTCGTCTTTGTCGAATATAAAACCCTGCAATTTACAAATTGTGCTAGCCATTATTTAGCGATTGAACACAGTCTTTAAAATTTGCCTTCACTATTCTCTCTGCAGCGGTAGTAGCATTTTTATTGTGTGGCATTGCTCTTTGCAACTGTTACATACAAAATCCACGATGTTTTGAAAAATCGAATCAACAATAATTTTAACGCTCAAAACAAAAGCGTGAGGCCAAGAACATGCAACATTGAAAAATAATGTTGCAAGCAGTGACAAAACAAGAAAACATCAAAAAATTTTGCAAACACCTTGTCCGTTTCAAGAATAAGCGAAAACGCAGCAACCGTTCTTCTCACCAATCCAATAGTGCTAGAAATATGTAGAACACATTTCAGACGTAGGTTGAAATATAAAGTATTTTCTTGCTTATCTTTACAACAAAATCAACATGGGCGAGGTGAGGTCCAAAATCCCAGCGGGAATAGCAGGTGGTTCGTTGACGGGGTCGTCGCCAATGGGGATCAGCCTGTCGACGGGGAGGAGGTCGTCAGAAGAATTATCTAAATTTTTTGTGACTAAAACTTTTTCTTAATTTTTGCCAAATTGGACTGCAATTGTGCATGATGTCGCGCAAAAGCGACTAAAGATCAAAAGCGAAAACTAGATGACAGCATCCGATCGCTGAATTTTAGGAATGGTTCGAAGCATAACTTTCTGGCGATAATAAGCTACAAACATACGTTATAAGCTTTACTCAAGAAAAGCAGATTTGATGGCTAATATTACACATCGCTGAGCTGAACTAATTCGGCAAGCACTTTCTTTGTTACAATAATCAGCAATGTCTGTTGATGTAAAGATTATTTACATCGAAGATAAATTTCATTACAACAACGTAACAATATCTGACTATAATACCGACAAGGCTGCCTAAGTTTTTAACATTAGCGCTGGAGGTTTAAACGTCTGGCGCGTGTTGAAGTCTGGCGACTCTGTTCTCTTATTTGGATGATGTGGATAAATGGGAGGATTCATTTAGTGCGTCATTTTTCCGCAACAACAATCGATCAGTAGTATAAAAATGGTTTCATAATCGTTGCGCTCCGATGTCACGCTACCATATTTTGCTTGGCCATACTATACCAATAAAAACAAGTAGAAAACCAAAGCCAAGTATTCTTTTTTGCCGAAAATTTCATAAATACATAGGCATGAATAATGCTAAATTTGGTGGATGTTTCTCTTCCTATAATATTGTCCGCAGCATCAAAATCGATCAAGCGTGGAATATGCGTGAAGTAATATTATAACGATCATTGACGTCTCATTCTGTCAATCAAAAGCTACTGTCTCAATAGGTATACGTACACCAATGCACTAAAGAGTGAATTTGTAAAAACTATTGCACTAAAATACATGCAGCGGTGCAAACGATCGCACTGAAGGGTGTAAACGTACAACTCGTTACTCGGTCGGTAATGATAACCATTGCACGCTGAAATGCACCGGCTGTTTTCATTGCCCGCGCGAATGCAATAGTATCGTCAAATACACGACGTGATTGCAACGGACATTGCAAATGCAGAGGCACTTGCAATCATTAGCTATAGCCAGGGGAGACTCTATCGGACAAAATTTATAGCAAGCGCAGACTGTTCATGCAAAACCTAGCAGTCACGTAAGACTCCTCTAGTTGTCCGGTGTGTTTAACAAAGCTGCATGCGGAAACGGTGTGCGCGTCATGAGACTGTTGGACAACTTAGAGTCATTTTGCACACAATTTAACTTAAATGCCCCATTATATGGTTTGCGCTGCATATCTCTTAATGCTAGAAGTCTGGTGAACAAATTAGCTCTGTTTAATTCTCTGGTGGTGGGCCGCGCTGTCGATGTGATTGTTGTATGTGAATCGTAGGGCTGGCAAGATATTGCTGATTCTGAACTTTTTCTGTCTTATTTTACCATGTTTCTGTCAGACCGCTCCTCACAGTAGGTGGTGGGTTACTTTTATACATTGCATCAAAAGATCAGCCCACCGTCGTAACATTGCTTGGCTTAAGTGAATACGAGGACGGCGTTGCTGCTGAAATCCAACTGAAAAACAACGATTCAGCCATTATCACTAGTGCATATAGATCACCATCGAACACTGAAAAAATAAATCATCGATTATTTAACATACTAAGCAACTTCGAGCAAAGCAGTTATTCTCACAAAATAATACTCGGCGATTTTAATTACGGTGACATAAATTGGCATGACTTGGCCCACATCGTTTGACTCTTTTATGAACATTATTCCAGATACAAATCTCGCTCAACATGTACCTGGACCGACGCGTGGTACGGCTACACTTGATTTAATATTTACTAGTGAGCAAAAATGATAAAACAAGTAACAACCGAACCAGGTCTAGGCACAAGTGACCATCTTATATTATCATTTATTTTAACATTATATTCTGAGTAGAAACCCAACACAAACAGACTAAAACGTAATTTATGCCAAGCGAACTGAACTAATTTCAACAATTTCGTTTCTCATAAGCTCATGTTGCAACAAACACTAACAAAAATAATGTAGTTGAAATATGAAATGATATCAAAACAGCAACGTTAGAATCAATTAACGAAATTGCTCCAATATGCCGAGAAACCCAACATCGTCAAAAAACACCCTGGATGAATAACACATTGCGAGACATTATTAAACGACGTAAAAATGCTCTTCGGGCATACCAACGTACCTATTCTGCTGTCTCGTACCAACGATATAAACTACTTAGCCAAGCAATGACACTGGAAAGTAATCGTGCTGTTTGGATATACGAAAAGCTGGTAGCATCAAACATAAGCGATGACCCAAAATCTTTTTGGAAATATGTAAATTCACGTAGTAATGTTACAAATAGCGTGGGTCCAATTAGACGTGATGGTGGCTCGTTAGCCGGCGATGATAATCAATCGGCGACATTATTAAACGAATACTTCCAGTCTGTGTATGTAGTCGAAAGTAATGATCAACTGACAGTTTTTAATAAACACACGACACAAACTATTACTGATATATATTGACAAACAGAATGTTTCGGACGCTATCAATTCATGTAAAATGAACTCTGCAGAGAGCCCTGACGGCTTTAGTAATTTTGATCTTAAAAATGTGGTGTACTGTTACCGTACCTCGTTTACCTATTCCGACTATCAATGGCCACTGCTACAATCCCCGACGATTGGCGACAAGCATATGTGACCCAAATTTTTAAATCTGGAAATAAAAACGATAAATACAATTACCATCCGATTAGGGTAACATCTTGCTGCTGTAAAATAATGGAAAAAGTAATCCGCTTTCAGCTAGTAACTTATGCAATTCGTCAATCTTTGTGGTTTAATAATATACGGCTTTGTTTCAAATAAATCCAGTGAACTGCAATTAATCGATTATTTAAACTCAGCGACAAAAATTGTCGATGATGGCGATTCAGTCGATATTATATACCTTGACTTTAAAAAAATTTTGATCCAGTTCCACATAAGCGTTTAATATATAAATTGGCAGGATGCGGCCTGGATGGTCCTCTATTGGACTGAATTCCCGTATACCTGCAAGATAGATTCCAAAGTCTTGAAATAAATGGTGCTGCATCTGCTGAAGTAAAAGTAACATCAGGGTTCCCACAGGGACGGTTATAGGCCCGGTACTCTTCCTATTTTACGCAAACGATCTAAGTGACTCTATTTTTGGTCAATTTTGGATGTTTGTGGAGCATTCTAAACTAATGCGGCGTATAAACAAGTGTTTTTATTGGCCATATTTCATGGGGCTTCAAGAAGACCTAGCGTCCGTTTCGATATGGGCGCACGGCTGGCTGCTAGATTTAAACGTTACTAAGAACCCAGCTCTTCATTTTGGTTACCATAATTCTCAGATCAACTATACACTAAATGGCCAGGATATTACACAGAATACTGTCGTTTTCTGATCTTGGGGTAAAAATATGTAATAACTTAAAGCCTTCACTTCATTGTGCCAGCGTTGTATCCAATGCTAATAGAGTGATGCGTTTAATGGCGCGTATATGAAGGTTTTGGTATAAACCAATATCTCTCAACCTGTACTATGATCTTGTGCGGTTAAAATTGTATTACGCCAGCTCTGCGTGGAATCTACACTATCAGAGGCATGTTGTGCTCACTGAAAATATGCAAGCACGGGCTGCGAAGCTTATTCCATCTCTGCGACGTTTGGACTATAATGAGCGTCTCCGATGGTTTGGACTTCAGACACTGGAACGTCCGCGATTGCGGTCGGATGTAATAACGGTGTACAAATGCTCCATCGACATGTAACCTACAATTAGTTTCCTCTCTTCACGTTGGCGCCGATAACCGGAATTCGTCAACATGGCCTAAAACTGCGCCCTCTCAACACTCCGCGGCTCGACAATCGAAAGTACTTCTTCGCCCATCGAGTTATAAGTATATGGAACGGACATACAAGTCAAAACAGTCAAACAATGCAAAAGTTTCCTCCACGACTCACATAACGCCATCACATCGTAGAGCTACTTCTGCTGCCACCTTGTCTTACTTTTCAGTACAACAGAAATCACGAAAACCAGCCAATTCTTTGTTCTTTCTACACCTCATCATGATAGAAACAGGCAATTAGACGTAGCTACGATGAATATGGCGGCAATGAGGCGCGCTGTAAGCATACCTGTAGGCAGTGTTGAAATTAAATATTGAAACTCATCACAGTGTCCCGTGTTATTCAGCAGTGAAGCGTAATATGTTGGTCCTGCCAGAATAGTCAGCCCTACGCGCTATGGCCTGCGAATGAAAGATTTCAAGCTTAGCTCGTACGGTTCAGTTTCTAGGTCGATGCAATAGAGGAAACGGGATGATTGCGAGCGGAGTCCACGGAGTTGACAAGAATAAATGCTCATGAAAACGTCAAAATTTAATCATGCTTAAAGTACTGCGCAAAACACACCATTTATAATGATTAACTACCGTTAATACACCATCGACCCAAGCGTCCGACGTTAAACTCTCAGAGACTGTCGGAACCCTGTGGCGCCACATCGGCTACAACAAACTAATAGTGTCAGAGCAGTAACTGATTGAGGCTGGACCAAAATTTCTACTAAAATCAAACACATGTTCAAATCCTCGTTTCGATAATAATGAAATAAACAACTTCCAAATGAGCTCAGGATAGGGCATATCGGTTGGGCTTTATGACCTGTGAGCAGGTCTCGGTGCCAACCTCACTGCGGGACCTCAGTAATCATACCGGATACTAGACACGTGCGCAACCAATCGGGCGAGGTCCGAACACACCTCATGAAGCGCGCCTGCGACTTGCTAAGCTACATAGCTTCTTGGGTCTGACCAAGAAAAGTGTCAAAATTGCAAAAATTATGGCCCAGCCTTGAGGTTATGATAGCTGGAGTCGTATGGGCATGGTGTTACGATGTTTCGCCATGCAGCAGCGTACCGTTATTACACATATAATAAATGAATTAAATAGTTTGTTTCGAATCAGATACGGCTTAAACACGAGCTACAAATCCTGTCGCATGGAGATGATAAGTGTCATATAGGTCACATATTAATGATCCTAATTTATTTATTACTTAGCATTACATGTCATCTATTTTAATAATTTATTTTTTTTAATTTTCTAGTCCAGCACTTTATAAAATAGGAAATGTAATGATTTCGCTAGTCAACTGTCATGATCGAATTTATTAAAGATGAACGTTTGTCATCGTCTTTTAAGTTTTCACCTTAACATTTTATCAGCTAGGGAATTAGTTTAAGTTATTACAATTGGCATATCAATATCAATAAATGAAACCGCAAAAGCAATATTATATATTTGACTAGTCAAACCGTACGACAGTGAGATGGATTTATGCCCTTTTGGCTATTTCACAATGTCTGTCTTTTATTTTTTGCATTATATTATAGGTGAAGCTTGGAATGCACGGTACATCGCAGTGATAAACCTGAGGCATATTGTACGTTGCACTTGACATAGAATTATTGGTAGCCTAAAATGTCATTTAATGTTATTTAGTAATAACCAAATTTCTTGTAAAACCTTAAATGAAATTTTGGTGTTTCAAGTAACATTCTATTTTTGTCTGATTTGGTTTTTTGCAGAATCCGTGTATCGTAGTTTTGACATAGGTGGATGATGTAAAGAATTTTTCGCTGGTGCAACCGTTTTTCTGACGCGTTCTGTAGGACAATATGGAATAAATTTAACTAACAAAGTGGAAAAAATAATGCGAATTTAATGGAATACCCGTCATTTCTTTTTCTTACAACGGGACACAAGATAAGATGGTCTAAAAATTGTACGATCGCAATGTGGAGTTTTGCAAAATAACAGTGTTTGCTAGTTTTTGAAACCCTCATAATTGAGTAGGTGCGAAATGTGTTTAAAATAGTAATTTCTTGTCAGAGCTTTATGTGACACTCATTTTATAGACGCGTCTGAAAAATTATTGTCCTATTCCAGGTGTATAGTAATATTTACAAACATTCGGTATAAAATAATCAGCTTCCATCTTTTGTGTTACATCGAAAACCTCAATAGTCTAGATAATAATTTGAAATAGAGAAAAATCGGAACGGCAAACTTTACCATAATTTCTCTGAGCAAAACACTTATGCATTTGAGCTGAATATTTTATACCACCGCTTTATCGAGCATACAGTTGCACTGCACAGGGGTAGGAAGGGGGCGCACCGTTCGTCGGAGTATAGATAAACCATATAAACGGGAAATATGCGGAAGAAAATGAAAAATACTTAAATAGTAATCTAAAAATTACTGAAAAAATGACCCCCTGTCGGAAAAATTATAGTAAAACCGCCCCTGTCAGAAATTTCTCGATCCGCCCATGCGCAGTTGTTTTCGACACAACGCGTGATTTTAATGTACCAATAATGTTGCTTATGTCGCTGCTTTGAAAAGAAATAGAAATCACGCTAATATTGATATCTGCCATACATATAGTGTCATGCTGTACTTATGATAAAGGTTTGCACTTCAATAATGTATATTAGAGGAAATATACGAACTGACGGTTTTTAAGAGCTGACCCGATATTAAGTCGGCTTTTCTTGATGTTGGCTGCCAATTGTACTGTACATCAGCGTTTAAATTGTCAAATGCTTATATTTCGCATTCATTCAAAACACGCGTTGGTAGCACCCGTAAGAAGCTATTACGTTTAACATTCTGTGATTTGTGAAACACGTGTGTTTGAAAGAATTACTTACTAGTCTTCTCGCCATTTTTACGACTGATGGTGTATGCTGATTTAGTGTATCAACGCCAGATGTTTAACTTCGGGTATAACTAGATCTGAGTCGCCCTCATAAATAATCGGTGATTCCTTTTTTAAAATATCCCCGTATGCTGTAAACTCTGAGTAGGTCCTGAATTGGGTTTTATACCGGAAATCAAAAACAGAACCCTTAAACTAAACACATATCGTTAGGTCAATGCATAAGAATGATGGTTTGAATTATTTAGCACATATAGCGGTTTGGAATTTGTGTTATTAAAGTTCGATGAACTTTCGTGTGTCGCTAGTATGATTTTACGAGTCTCCAGCTTTTCGGTGGTGTTATTGATCTCAACAAATACTGCAATAATTAATAATAAGAAATTTAATGAAAAACAAATGCGAAGCGTGTTAAGCAAAACTGCCGAACGGGAAGAAATTTTGAACAGAGAGCATTTTTATCAATGTTTTGCTTAATTTTCTTATATTCGCGGAATAGATTTTGTACATTTTGTTTCTTAATTTTTAGCCTGTCTCATGTTAGAACTGATTGCCTGTCTTTCGAATCCGAAGTGTCGTGCGAGGAACATTCCCTTCCCTAACAACAATACATTTAGAATTATTTAGACAACAGGCACTTGTTTTATCGCGAAATATATTGTATCATTGTAGCTTATGTTGCTTTCGATAGATTTTAAAATTTTCCATTTCATTGATATTGGAATTGCGCAGTAACTTATGCTTGCTGTTAATCATATTGCCCGCAAAATTTGACTGGCGACACTATTAATAATACGAAATCGAACGGAGCGTAAATGCGTCCCTACATCCGTTCCATTTGGTGACTACTATAATAAAAAATTTTGGGCACGCACTAGAGGCACTAAATTCAATGAACGCTTCCCGGACCATGTTCCCTTCGTCAGCACAACAACACTGATTTACTTATTTATCAATAGCTATTCTGTACGCGTGTATGTAACGCGTGGCTGCAGCGATTTTTTATTTTGTTTTAAAGTATTAAGAAAAAGACGTAATTTATCTGCATTGTACAAGCATGCAGCATGAGCCTGAAATCGGCTTTTATGATCTATAGTAACCAAACCAGACAAAATCACTAAGTCACATTTGGTTGGTTGATTCACTATCGCTGTGCGAAAAGCAACGTTTATATACATTTTCAAAGAAGACAGAGACTCTGTTCAATATCTCCCGCTAACAATAGCCGCAACCAACGCTCGCACAATCCCCGCATAAGCTCAAAATTTAAAACATATTCATTGCTTTTGTGAACATTGCTCCAAACTCACAAATGCAAGCAAGTACCTTCTTAAGTTAACCGACATAAACAAGAATTCTACGGGTGAACTACTGGTACTATGTCTGCATATGAAAACAAATTCACCAAAAAGTGAGTTATTGTGAAAATCAGCTTTTTCCTTATCAACTTTGTCTGTCTTCGCTTATATTTTTGGACAATCACTTGCTTTCGTAGTCGAAACCGTTTGCAGTTGTACCAGAGAACATATGCTTCAAGAATCAACCACGTCAGAGAAAGTATGATGGCAAATAATAATAATGTCTTTGAGTAATATCGTTTTCGGGTCCAAATCGCTCTATTTCGATGCAACTTATCATTTTCGTAAATCGTTAATACAAATGGAAAGTAACTTCTAACTGATGAATTGAAATATCACAGAATTTTGTTCGTAGTACTTTTGATAAAATTTCAGAAAACTGCACAAAACAGGTGCACATAAATTAATGTCATTTTTTGAATACAAAAATTGTAATATTACAAAGAACTTTGTTCGATGATCGAGTTCACCACTGTTATAGTTGCTGGTATAATTTGTAAATCTTGTTATAATTAGTAGAATGCCATCAACGCCAACGGCTATTTTATCACTCTACCAGTAATATACAGGTCGTCTCAACTGCAGCGGCAGATTTTCTTTAATGTTTTTGTGCAACTACTAACGCTAACCACTATTTCCACAACATATCTGTTAATTGTTGGGGATTTTAATATTTCCAATGTAACAGAAAATTACATTAATTTGATTACTTCTTTTAATCTCAAACAGTTTGTCACGGCGCCAACACATCAACGTGTGTGCATACTTGACTTTGTATTCTCGTATGAAAACAATGACTTGGTGTCCAATGGTTATATTGTAAACTGTGCTATGTTCAAAGCATCAAAAAACCACAAATCCCAATTGAGCTGATGCATTTGCTGACAAATTTTATCCATGCAATTCAATCAATCACAAGTGCAAATATCAAAATATGGTTGCAACAAACTGACCACACCAAGTTCATCTAACGACCGTAACAGAAGAAACGGTGCGATACCTTATCAAGTCCTGCAATAACAAATCATGCCGATTAGATGTTATCACACCACGGATTGTCAAACAATATATAGAACAACTTTGACCCCATAACAGCAATAATTAATGAATTCATCACGACAAGCACAATGCCTTGTCGAGAGAATCTAGCTATTATACATCCACGATTGAAGGTGTCGGACGGTGATACTGATGACATGAGCAATTTTCGTCCCATTTACAATCTGTCCTATATTTCTGAGCTTATTGAACGAGCTGTATTCAAACAACTGAACGAATATCTTGAAACAAACAGCTTAATCCTTTCGCAACAATCAGCCTAAAATCTGCATAGCCCAAGGTAATTAAACGTATCTTTTATATCAACTGTGCACTGCGCTACACTAAATGTGTAAAGTCTCCTTGCACAACTAACTGCTTGCATAACCAAAACTTATACTGTTACTAATTGAGAGAGCTATAAAGTAATAAATCGTTATTGCAACTGGTCCATTACTAAAGTAACCTCTAAGATACGCTGTCCTCAAATAAGCCCAGCGCACATTGTAAAGTTGGCGTGTTAACTGCATTTGTCGTATGCTGTACTTTTAATCTTGCGTATGTTATTGAATCGCTTTGACAGGTTTCTTAAGATACCGAGCTCTCAGATTTTTAAGTCAGTCGTTTGTCGATTTCTCTCATCGCCGTGAATTTTCAAAAGTCGTACAAATCCTCGAATTATTTTGGCGTTAAAGGGTTCAGTGCTTTATGCAGCATTATTTCACTCAAAGTTTTTATTGATTCATATTGACACCTAAAACATATACAAATTTATCTAAAAATATGTTCCCTACCACAAACATATTCTTAACATAAGCATCTTACCAGAAACATTGCAAGACCAAACACAAATACTGTATCGCCATTTAATTTGTCCGTATATTCACATTTTAGGTTGTAGACACATTTTTAGTCAGCTATAAACTATCGTCAAACAAACAAATTACACCTTTGGGATCACGTTACGCAGAGTTTTACAAATGAACGTTTTTAGCTCGGCAAAAGGTAATAAATTGGTTGGTTCGATTTCTAGGAATCATTTTTCGTTAGCACTTTTGTGACAGAAAGTAGCGTGTCAGCAAAACGGCAAAAAAACGCTATTTCAATATTTTACAATTTAATGGCGGAAACTTATTTGACACTGAGTGACGCGAACAATTATTAGATAATTGAAGTGCTTATTAAATATATACAACTAGGCAAATGAAATATTCGAAGATATTCAACATAGTTAACCAAATTATAAGGATTTAGTCTAGGATCATGTGTATTTACCTATAGCTATTTAAAAGGAAGGATTGTGCTATAGTTAGCCGTGCTTGCAAAAAGTTTGTATGTCGTGACGATTGAAAACAGTTCGGTAGAATCATTTGGAACGAGTGAGCTGAACAACTGTGTGTACAAATTACTTAGCAGACACAGCGCACTACAACTAACGGCGTGATTACATCGCGTCATATATGGGCCTACCAAATTCGACGCAGCATGAACAATTTTTTGGGATCCGAATCAGTTGAACTGGTGTGATAAAATACATACACATACACACAGAATACGGGTCGCCACAATTTGTTCAGATTGGATGGGACGCAATGTGAACACGGTTTCTCCACTTGCGCTTAGGTGTTGCACAGTTTCATGTCGTACCCCCAACCACCACACTACCAGCCATCGCACCTCACCACCAACCAACAAACCTACACAAGCCATCCCAAAAAGCACGAAACCACACAAAAACATATACACAACAAAAAAAACAAGCCCCAATCACAACCACATAAACACCAACCACATAACCACATATAACGCACAAACCCAATATAAAACAAAATAAAAACACACAAACACAAAACAAAAAAAAAACAAACAACCACAAACAAACAACACAACAACCATAAACAAAAAACAAAAGCTATATCCAAAACCAACCACAAAACAACCACAGGCCAAAATAAACCCAAAAAACACATCATTCAACAATACCACAAAAAAAATAATTCTAATTCAAATAAATCAGCCCCCAGCACCCACAAACAAAATATTAAAAAAATCCAAAACCAAAACCATCGATATAGACAAAAATAATCACAACAAAAATTACAAAAAACACCCAAAAAAACAAATATAACAACCAAAAACCATCTCAATATATATAACCTCCATCAAAATCAATATAAGCTAGCAATCTAGTCATTTCACACCAAAAAATCATATATCAACATCTCCAGCATAGCGAAAACGGCAAACATCCTAACCTAATTCCACCAAAACCCAAACATTCACATAGCGACCAATAGCTTACGATATCACGTATTTACTCTTTTACGACGAAGAGCATTGCTAAACGATTAAATCTACCCTATATACTCTTTCCAGTCATAGTTTTAGAGTCTTAAAAAACATTATCTACGTTATCTTACCATTCATCGTCGTCCAGTACTTTACAGGATCTTGCACATGGGGGGGGAATTGATTGCCCACAACCCCCAAGCAGCAAATTGATTGATATGTGATTGTATATCTGAATATCGTAGACGTAACAACGTAGATTAAATGAGTGTTCGTTTATGCTATATCTGTATTTGGCGCAAAATAGATGCTGACTAAGAGAGGTCCCAAGACACCCCCTGTGGTACACCATGTGGTAACCTGTAAAAACGGATCGATGGCCTCCGAGTTCAGCTCAAAATATACGAGCCTGCAGATATTAGTGCAACCATTCAACGTAGGAAAGCCTAGTTATATCACTGCAACTTTTTGCTTTAACACATACTGGTAAATGAATTCACGAAAGTGACGAAACAAATGCGTTTGCACGAGCAGGTAATCCTTGCTTTCCCAAACCACGATCCTTCCAAATACTGCTTATTATTCTAGCCATAATGTCACCCTAGCTTCTCGGGTCACAGGTCCCCTACTACAACATCATTATTTATATTATGTCGGGGCACTATCTTTCTATTACGGTTCATGATATCTCGTTTGGCATGAAGTTAATCATAGTTACTGGCTTGCTATATGTTTATGGATGTGTGTAGCTGGATATATGTTATGTTTATTGGATACATGTTGGATATATAGATATATATTTACGCGTATTGAAATTATATCAGTATGTGTATACCTGCGCAGGTGCATAAATAGATAACTGCGAGTCGTGGTACTGCTTCTAACGAACCCGTTAGCGGTTGTGCTCACCTGTTTAAAATACCACAAACCGTTGACCCTACTATATGGACAAACCTTAAATATGAAATAGTGATTCACTTGTTATCGCAACAGGTAATTTTAATTTTTGTATTTTTTGGAATTATTTGGTTCCAAACCAAAAATATAATTCTTCGGAATAATATATAACGAAACTGTCGATATTTGTGCCTAGTTTCAACACAAATTGACCATGTCTTACCATAATTTTTCGTACTTACAATCCCACTCCCTCATTAGTGGTAGATAGTATAAAAGCCTTTCTTTACAGATTTTCGTTGTTGATTTCTGACGCTACATTATACGATTAAAATTGATGTAAGAACAAACACTATTTTTTGTACCATTTGTCGAATGTCATTGTAAAGGATACAATTTAATGTTATTATGTGTGCATGCAAAAATTTTTGAACCACGTGTTCAACGCTTGGCTCTCCCCAGCACAATCGTGCACGCCGAGTCAAAGAAATTTCTGGCACCAGGAGCACGCAAAATATAAACCTATACATAAAGTTCATCGTTAAGCATATAAAAGCCATTCTACTATGGCTGACATGATAACAAAAGATTTTTGCCACCTACTCTTAATTACCAGGATCAGATATTGTTGTGTTGAATTCAGAACATAGCTGTACAAAGATGATACAGTTGACGGTAAAAAATGATGATACGTTGACATAACATTTATTTAAACGGTCTCGAAATATATATTTCAAACTGAGTTTCAAGCAATTTCTGCCGTAATCATAAACCTTTGTTTGCAATAAAATTGTACAGGCATTGTTATGTGTATGTGTCACCTCTAAATATTTACACATTTCGGCCTCCAGCTGTTTTTAATTATGTAAACAAAATTTTATACACATAACTGCATAAATTTATATTCTTAAACTAATTGAAGGTTTCAGTTCGTTTCGACATTATTTCCTCCATTATTTTTCCATATATATAAAGCTTTGTGATAAAGCGTAGCACATTAAAACGCACTTCCGAATCTAAATCACAGTTAAATCAGCTTTGATTGATCAGAAAACGTCTTACATATTTGACAGTTTCAAGATTATGTCCATTCCGCGCCTAGTAGAATATATGCATAGTTAGAGAGGATCGCGATGGAAGGAGCCTCAATATGAATAAACAGTCGAAATCGTGTGACGAGCGAATGAAATAAAAGTTTTAGTACCAGCAGTACACTTTCTTTAAGGTTTAGCCAAATCTTCTGTTTTAATACAAGATGCTATGTTGCGACCGCTTCGTGACTGAACATACAACAAATTCATCTGACCACTTAAATACTCCACGGCAGTTCTATAGAGTGTCGCAGAAGTAAGGAAACGCTTTATCGAATCTGTACCACAAATCATACTGGTGTAACAGGGCCGTTCCGGTCTGTTACGTACATTTTGATGACAAAATTACTTCGAGACGCCTGAATCGGCTTAGACCCTAATCACAACATCGATAAGAAGACTTTTATAGCTGGATTTCAGCATTTGAAATACGGCTTGTGGAAAGTCAATTCAAAACGGCGCGGTATGTTGCATGGTGCCAAGATCGTATTTATAATATCGCTTTGCTTATTAATATTTCGCTGATTAATACCTCGCTTGTTAATCCTCGTTGCTTAATTCTTGGTCATTATTGTTCGTCTTTTATGTATGCTTGTCATGTTCCGCCGTTGCACGTTTTATCTGTACGATACGTATGTCGTTATACGGATTCTAATGGGAATGTTTTTGATGGACAGCAGAACCAGGCACTGGGATATGAGACCGAGTGTTGAATGGTTACCCGAAAACTTAGAGAAAACATTCGGCACTCCACCAGTCGCATCCTAAAGAAACTCGTAGAAAGTTAAAATTTGTGAATCTTCGGGAATGGGGGGCCACCGACCGCCTACAAGGAAGTGGCGGCGAACGTTAAAAAGTTGGTTGGGTAGCAACCAAAATTAAAAGCCACTTCACCCAGACTGACCAACACACAAACCAATGGTCAGGTGGAGAAACAGTAAACAATAGGCTCAGAATAATAAAATTACGGAAACGGTAGTTTTCGAACATTCGGAAGCGACAGATGTCGGGCTCGTTCGTCAGCCCGTAACCGTCTAACGCTTGATATTTCGGGCAAATGCCAGCCAAGTACTTTTTCATGCAGAATTCCACGGGCTTTCTAATGAAACTAAAATATGTGAGCCTCCATGGGAATGTAGCCCACACATTGACTAGAAAACGCGCTAAAAGTAGGGAAACAGCCGCAACGCGAAGTTTGGCTGCTTGTAGTGGTTTAGGATATACGTATTTTCTATAGTGTTACTTATATTCTTTATGTTTAACATTAAAAATACTCGTCTTCCCCCTTTTTACTTTCCCGAATGCATCCTCACTACCTCATCTATCCATAAATACCTGAAATACCTGGGGTTTGCATGTTCGATCAGTGATTTTAGCTGACTTCATCGAATCAGTCTTTTTGGGATTTTTCATTCATGGTCACTAGGCGTCCCTCACGGGAATTACATACATTGATAAGGACACCACATCATAGGGTAACCAAAGGAAACGATCGGGTATTGATGAACAATTATAGGTCGCCGCAAGGTATCCAACACTGAACGCTGTTGTGAAAGTCACCACTAACCATTGAGCTATCTCTCAGCCACTGTTCGGATTATTAAGGCGCCTCACAAAGTGAGCGCACAACAACTTGCGTCGAGTCGTCAGTATTCCATCGAATTTAGACATTTCAGCACATTCCAACAACAGTAGGAGTTAAAGGGTTAAATATGTGGTATGATAAATTTTTATTATCCTTTTACTTCCTGAATTAATTTATATTTCGAGCATCGATGAACAATTATTGGTCGCCGCGAGGTATTTAATTCTGAACCCTCGGGTGAAAGTTACGTTTACTAACAATCTTCCTATCTCACAGCTAATGCTCGGATCTTTAAGGGTATTCGCAAAGCGGGTTTTGAACAACTTTAGGAGTTAAAGGGATAAATATGTGGCATACTAAATTTTTATTAACCCGTTACTTCCTGAATTTGTTTACATTTCGAGTATCGATGAACAATTATTGGTCGCTGCGAGGTATCGAACTCCGAACGTTGTAGTGATAGTCTCATTTACTAACCGTTAAGCCATCTCACAGCTGTTGCTCTGAACTTTAAGACTCCACGCAAGCTAACGAGCAACAACATGCGACCAAACGTGCATGCAGTATTCGTCGAATTTAGACGGTACAGCACATTCGTTAAAATCCGAAACGCTCGAGTGAAAGTCATGTTTATTAACCATGGGGCTATCTCACAGCTGTTGTTACAGACCCTTAACGCTCCCGCAAACAAGCGCGCAACAACGTGCTTGAAATTGGGTAGTATTAGTTGATTTTAGATAGTACAGTACACTAAAATGTAGTTTGTAGTTGTCAAACAACGATACAAGCTAAAGGGCTTAAAATTCTATTAATATGATCTATTAAAACAATTCTATAGAGCTAAACTTGATGCTACAAATTTTGGAAAACGGGCGAAGCAATGTCACAGCCTGGCACAGATAACGTATATGCAATGAAGCATCTGTTATTTCAATTTGTCAAAACCATAGCGGCGAAGGTGCGACAACTATATCCTGTATGACATGATAGCGATTTTGACCATAGTGTATCTGGCATGCTGCACGCGATTCGTCTTCTCAGTTCTCTTATAGAACCAAAGAACCAAAGTTGATAATGTTTACCATCTTTGATTTCGCACGGACAGACAGTAGACAAACATTGACAGAATATAACAGGGGGAAAGAAAGAGAAAAGGAAGCAGCACCCCGCCCCCCCCCCCCCCCCCCCCAGGGAGGCAATTTAAATATATTCTGAGCACAAGTAGAGTGGGTTTACATTTTTAACGACATAATTCGTAGTTAAATACTTTAAAAGGATGTGTATGTTTTCTCTATTTTTCACCAGAACATAATTTTAATTAACATTACTAACGGTAAACCTGCAAATACACTATAAATTTTGCACGCGATAGACAAAATACTATCCAATCACACAGTATGAAATCCCGCGATACCTATATAATGTTACATATAACATATGTTGCGCGTAATGTTCCATCTTTAAAAATAACATCTTGGTGTGGAGGTTCAGGCTTAGTATAAAGCTCACATTCTGGAGGACTGCACTACCTTTATATAGCTTACACCCCTAGGCTTGGCTTTGGCCGAATTAGCAATAATGTTAAAACAATCAAACTATTATTCAGCTACAATGATTGATTGAAAAGTTGCTGACTTTACCACACGACAGTGTTGTAACAAGGAATTTACCAAGTATAGTGTATATAGCAATTTAAGTTTAAAAATAAATATAAATATAAAACCATGTGTTCAAAAATTTATACACACAGATGAGTTGTTTTTCTTGTTCAAACTCATGCCTATCGCATTCGGGTAATCTTATCTCAATCGTGCAATCCAATCTTTGAATGCACGATTGGTTATCATTGCCGCAACTACTTAATTATAAAACATCCCACGCATCGATGTTTATATGACCTTTTCCTAACTACCCCTGGGCGTTTTAGTGCACTAAATTCCCGAAAAGTACTCAATTTTTGTATCAAGTTTATAGAAAAGCAGGATAATCCGTTATAGTATTTTGTCGTAAAGATAAAATTCCATAGTTATGCCGTTTACTATAATTTTGGCTTTGCCCAACCTGTATGTTGCGCCCCGATGGTTCAAACAAATTTCCAGTCGGTGTTGAATTATATCTAGTGGCGGTTAATATATTGGTAAATAGCATTCAGCTAGGCATTCAGATGGTGGTAAAATTGAGATTGTGGTTTTGATTTTGCAGTTTGCTTCTTTTTTCAAGAATCAATTTATATTCCAGTTTTCACGGCAGTTGCGAATTCGCCGGCCGAGACGCTTTGTATGTTATTACTACAATATCTATCGATATCGCTAAATTTTGGCACAGTTTGACATTCGATTGATTAACAATTACTGTTGGGACTATAATTTTCTAAATTCGCATAAATAAGTCATTGTTATTGAGCAAACAGCTTTATAAAAAAGGATAACCAATAATAGTACTTTTAGTAAAAATATGTTGCCCTAGTTGTGCCATTTTTAGCTTTGCTTATGTTCAAGTTAACAGTGATCATCATGATCCAAATGAATTTCCACTCCTTTTTAATTATATTTTGTGGCGGTTAATATAAGTATTACAAAGTTTTATGGTAATAAATGTTGTTGTCGGTTTCATTATATAGTTGGACATTAACCTATTAATGGCGACTGGCATCAAATAACGCCAGTGCATATTCATTGTTGCATTAACTGTTTGTCGTATGATGTACGTTTGTACGTGCGTTGTTATTTGTTCGCTTGGGGAGGCTTAAGGAACCGATCAACAACTCCTAGATAGCGTATTGGTTTGCGCGCACCGCTCTCACTAGTGCAACGGAGATATTTCCGTGGGGTCGGCATGCATTTGAAAAACATCTCACGATACACAAATTATTAATTCTGCCCTTAATAATTTAAGGTACGAGTTTTGCTTTTGGTTTTGCTCCGTTTGTGTTTATTTTTTCACATATCATTAAAATCCAATTTTCACGATCGCTAAAAATCCGACTGTGGTGCTTGGTATAGTCAGTATATCCA
>JASANE010015428.1:0-93768 GCA_030248225.1 Trileptium ribeirensis
AAGCTGAACCAGAAGAACCTGCGGAGGAACTGGTGAACTTAATGGAACCTAATGGACTAGCGGAACTTAACCTAGCGGAACCTAATGGATGGAATGGAGTACCGAGTAACCTAGCGGAAGGGAACCGAGAACCAAGGGAACTAAATGAACTTAACCGAGTGGATGCATCCGATACTAAACTGGCTCCCTCCAATTTAGGGCGGCCGTGTGAGGCCCCTGTAGCGTTTCAACCGACCGGGGAAGACCGTAAAGGACACTGGTCAGGTGCGATGGAGACCTTCGGGAAACGGGTCAGCCCGATTGTCCTAACTCCGTTCAAAATTCGAGAGCGTATGTGTACCCTAGATTCTTTAGAGGCCGGGGAAGACCGTAGAGGACACTGGCCAGGAGAAGGGAGGCGTTGGGAAGTGAGCTGTCCCGATGGCCCGAGCTCCGCTCAAAATTGTAATTTATATGTAGGATCAAACTCGTATAGAGCCCGATCCCTAAGTGCAGGAGCCGTGGGATCTGACCAGGTCGGAAACTGCGGTTTGAGTCTGTCGTGGTATAGTCAATCCAACCGGCAGGTGAGCATGTGTGCGTTCGAATGTGAGTCGGCCGGAACCGACGCCTCCAGCGTGTGTGTAGAACCGGGAGGAGAAGCTGTGCTGCTTGTGAGTGAAACGGGTTCCGAGCCACATGGAGACAAAATTGAGCCGAGTGCCGAAACTATTTCTGACGTAATTGATCATGATAGTCGAGCAATAATGAACCCAATCTTGAGCGGTAGAGACGAGGAAGTGGAACCAATTGAACCAATGGAGCCTTATGCCGAACCGAAGGAACAAACAAAACTTGACAGTGAACCGGAGGAACCAATAGCTGCTAGCTTAAGCTCGAATATTATGATTGTGGAACCTATGATACCTGAATTGGACATAAACGCCCGAGCAAATAACCAAATCACGGAACAATTAGCAACACAACCAGAGATAGTGACCTGTTACATAAGTAAAGAAATAGTGAAGGAAATTGGATATGGAACGACCGGATTGCCGGTCAACCTGATGGACATAATTGAGCAAACACTGGCTACACCTAGATCAGTGCGAATTAGGCCGCTTTGGAACCTCATGGACGCACACTCCACCACAGAACTTGATGACAATCTGATAGAATTACCTGAGCAGGCCACGCATCCACTAAGCACGCTAACTAATACCCAGCACAATCTTGATCTCGCGCTACGGAAGATATTTGAAAGGGGTCCTACTGAAGAAAAGGTAGAGCCCTTGATCCTACAGGGATTGCCCAAAGAGGAACGAATAATACTATTGGGACCAGACTCCGAATTCGCACCTACGATAATAACTTTGGGACCTGGGAAGGTGCCTCGCTATTCATTCATACCCCCTCGACTACGCCCGGGAAGAGAACAAGTACTCGCTAGGGCTTTGTTTTATCGAAGAGTCATAGCTGTGTCGGAGCGGATATGCCATGCCCACCAGTTGCTCCTGGCCCGAGCGGCTGGAACGGCCCCACTGGAGCGACGGCGGGACGCTGCCGTTGTGTCCGGGCTGTTAGGGTTCGCATCTCCGTTCTTGCACACTATGGCCGGGATCCACGTCAGCAGTAGCATGGTGAGACACCTCGAAGGCTTGCTGGAATTAGTTGCCCGAGTGTTGAACTCAATGAGTATTACTGAGGCCATTACTGAAATATACCGTACTCAGATCCCCATCCGTCAGACATGCCAGGCGTGCGAGGGACGACATAACACTAATTTTATGCCCACCCGTGGTTGCACTTTTGTCACCTACCATGGCGAGTGGGACTATACAGGAAATTTGTCTGCCGAATACGGCACAGTCCGACGCAATGGAACTATCACCATCCAGCCAAGTCGTACATATGGGTTGCACACAGCTCCTGAGTTGACCGCATACAGGGACGCTAATTTGGAATGGCTAGAAACCGTGACCAGTGCACCGTACTTGCTGGACTACCTTGTTACTGAATATGGCGAATCCGGTCCCATTGCACCGGTGCTGTCAATTGACCACATCGTATATGCAGTCATAGCAAATGCTATTTTTAAGCAAGTAGACAGCGTGCAGAAACGCGAGGAACTATTATATCTTAGATTGTTATGGCTGCGCCAACCCGCACAAAATATCTGGCAAGCTGATCCGGACGACGACATGGACGCGGGCTCGATTGTCAACCCGGACGCAGACATAACATTCATTGACGAGGAGGAGCTCGAGAGCGAGTTGAGCGCAGCGCTCAGTAATATGAGCGAGGACGAATTTAACATACCCGCTATCGCAACGCTCGACTCGGACGACGTGGTTTCTGAACTCGACTCACCCTCGGACAACGACGATCCCGAGGACGAACCGTACGTCGACGCAACTGAGGGAGGCCGAGCATTACTGACCAGGTCGGTACGGCCCTTCTCAAACAGACTAAGCCGACAATATGCGACAGCTGCAGAGTTGTGGAGCCGAGGAATTAAATTCGTGGGATTAGTGGTTTTCCTACTGATCGTTCAACAAATGGGTCAGACCCAGGCAATCGCCACGCCATTCTCGGACCAAGTAGCACGCTTAGGAGCTATGGTCAACCAACAAGTGGGGACCTTAATTGAACCACAGGGTCTGGTAATAACCGCTGCGAGATCAACTTTTCTACCAATCGTTTTGCGATTGTCCTTAGATGGGTTGCAACCGAGCAGGCAAGCAACCGGTATGGCGTGGTGTGTCTACACCCCCAGGGGTAAACCATGCCTGGGAAACTGTTGCCCCAACCCGAATTGTACTACCATGCCGGATCTACAGCGTAAAATTCAAGAGTTGGAGCGAGAGCTAAGAAGCACATACCAAGGCGTGTTAGACACAAGTTATTATATGGCTCTAATGCGTGAATATTGCGAAGCGAACGTTCATTTTTGTGAAAAGCCAAAGGCTCGTAAGAAACGATTTCTCGCTGCCCTAGCCGGAGCTGCAGGCGTAGTTACAGGATTTTTAGGCGTAGGGGTAGCTTTTACCAATGCAGTGCACCTAAAGGACCTGAATAAACAGGTGATAGCATTATCCAAGGAAATGCGAAACACTTACAGTGTGGCCCAGGGCAACGCGCGAGCAATTTTGAAATTAACACGCGCCAACGAGGAACTTTACTCCTTCTTGCACCACGAAATGCAGGAAGTGGTTGGCATGATAGAACAGGTTAGATGCCAGGAACAACGCTACGTGACAGAGGTACATCGCGAATTGGTAAACCACATGTTCCGCACTAGCCTGCGCTCGTCAGTTGACGCTGTCATGGAAGCCATGATGAGCGGACAGCTATCACCCAAGGTAGTGGACGCCGCGACGCTAAAGCGACTATTCGAAAAGGATCCAAGGATAGAACAAACTATACTAACACGCGAACCGGCGCTAGCCTACCAATTTGGACAAATTTACCCAGTGCATATTGACCTGGGCACGTTCAAGTTTGCATTCATCCTAAGGGTACCGCTAGTTACGTCGGACGACGTCCGGCCTTATTTTCGGATATACAACGTCGGTTGGAACGTACCAGAGCGCAGCGCACACATGAGACTACCTCTGCCAGAATATGCCACGCGAGTGGAACAGGCCCGATATGAGGTGTTGAACCTGCACGCATGCAACACGCGACCTGGCATTGCTTTTTGCGAGGTTCACGCTTTAGCCACTGACCATTCTTCACGCTGTTTGGATTGGATCATTATGGGCGAAGATGCTCCAGATGACACGCGCCGCATTTGCAGGAACAGCGCATTGGTTGGACCAATGGTCAACCATACCGACGTATACACCACCGCACAAGGGGTACTAATTCGAACCGCCGAGCCCAAAGCAGTGGTCTCCAAACAAAAGCACCTCAGTCACGTTACGCGCGGAGAAACCATCCAGATACCGGAAAATGGGGTGTTGTGGCTGGCACATAGCGACTATACCCAACTAGTGGTCGGACCACTAATGCTCGCCAGCACCTTAGACGCTCAGGAGGTCACCGTTAACATCGGACCTAACATCACCATACATGACTTCCCAGATATTCCTCTTCAACCCATCACTTGGAGCTCATTGGAACACGCCAAGGCTACCAACTTACAGGTCCAACGGATAGCCGACGAGCAGTTGAAGAAGGTGATCGACTTCCCATACATTACGACAACGGGCGTAGCTCCTTACCTGTGGATGCTCGTTGTGCTAGTAATTGTAGGTATAGGGGCGATAATTTACTTTAAGAAGAAAACAGGTTTCTGCCCAAAATGCATACGGGGACGCCTACAACGCTGGTGGCAGCAACGACCATGTAGCCAAACTAACCTGAAGAGACCTGAGTTGAACATCAAAACCGGGAACGAGTATGGTACTCCAGACGCGGTCCGACCGGCAGTTTCAGCTCCAGCCGCGTCCACGGAACACCTGGAATTGCGGACAGTGAGCCCTCGTCGATCGGCTCGACTAAATAACCCTAGTGAGGACGAGGACGTTGTCTTGGTGGAACCTACAGAACTATTTGCAGTATCCGAGCGTGCTCAACGTAGGGGACATCGCACAGTATCTTACCACCGGCAGGTCAATGCCATGCAACACGTAGACGCCCCGTTGCTAATCAATGCTTTCATTTACCGGACACCAGTACTCACGTTGATCGATACAGGCGCGGACGTCTCTATCGTATCACAGCATTTGGTAAATAAGCTAGGCCTTCAGCCCCGCCCAGACGACTCGACGCGGATAGTATCGGCCACCAAACAGGAATTAGCACTGGACGGCAGCATAAGTGTACCCTTATCAATTGGACCTATTAAGGTGCAAACAGAATTCTTCGTTACCCAAACCGCTCCGTATCATTGCATCTTAGGAACAAATTTCTTGTCGCAATTGCCTAAGTGCATTATAAATTTTCGCGAGCGCTGTCTAGAAATTGGCATAGATGAGGAGGAAGCCAAAATACCCTTCGCAGGCTTAGAACGCTATGACCCACCCTTAATAGCGGTGATGTGCAGAAAACTCACCACTATCGAACCGAATACAGAAACGTTTATCAACGCCATCCCCGAAATTGCTGACACAGGCGTAGGACCCGCTCTATTTGTCCCCGCTCCCGAAATGACGGATATCGCAATGGCACACGCATTAGTGCTTAGGAGTCAACGGACCATACCGATCGCAGTCATCAATTTTGGTAACACACCGGTCACCATATACTCGGGACAAACCATTGGGCACATAGAGGTGATGAGCAACCCGACAATACAATTCCTTAAGGATACGAATCAAAATCTGATACGGTACGAGGAACATAAGGAGGCTAAACAGCTAAACCATATCACTACCCATCCCGAGAGGATCATTGAACACATCGAGGCAGGTAAACGCTCCATTGATCATGAACGGGCACAAACAGTATTGAGTAAAATAGACTTTGATAAGACTCTACTATCGCCCTTCGAACTAAAACAACTGAAAACTGCAATTGCTGAAAATGCGGACGTATTCAGCACGCATGATTTTGACCTTGGACGATACACGGAACATCGACATCGCATAGAAACCGGGGACGCAAAGCCAATCAAACAAGCACCGTATAGGCTAGCGCATTCCTTACGCGAACCACTCAGGGAAGAACTAAATAGCATGTTAGACGCAGGCCTCATAACCCCATCGAGCTCACCTTGGGGATCACCAATAGTCTATGTAACTAAGAGCGACGGCTCTCTCCGACTCTGTGTCGACTTTCGGAAGGTCAACACCGTAGCAGAGCAAGATGCATATCCACTGCCACGCATAGATGATATACTAGGATGTCTCAGGAATACAAAATTAATGTCCAGTTTGGACCTAAATAAGGGATTCTGGCAGTTAGAATTAGATCCCGAAACTAAGGATAAAACATCTTTTGTGACGGTACACGGACAGTACGAGTATAATGTCCTACCGTTCGGGTTAAATTCATCCCCCGGAGCCTTTCAACGCTGCATGTCAATGATTTTGAAAGGGCTTGAGTGGGAAAAATGCCTAATATACATCGATGACATCCTAGTTTTCTCGCCATCATTCGAGGCCCATCTGGCAGACCTGATTCGGGTTTTCGATCGTTTTCGCAAGGCAAATTTAAAACTCAAACCCTCGAAATGTCACTTCGGACGAGGCAGTCTCAAATACTTAGGACATATAATTAGCACCGAAGGTGTCAAACCAGACCCAGAAAAGGCAATAGCCATCGAAGAATTCAAACGTCCGGAAACATTGAAACAACTCCAAAGTTTCTTAGGGCTTGTAGGATACTACCATAAATTCATCCAAAATTACTCGGACATCTGTGAGCCGTTAAATGAACTAAAACGCAAAGACATGGAATTCAAATGGACCCCTAGGTGCGAGGAAGCTTTTAAGAAATTGAAACAAGCACTACTAGATGAACCGGTCCTAATTCACCCTGATTTCACACAACCGTTTATCCTGCAAACGGACGCTTCTGGATATGCAATGGGTGCAGTATTATCCCAGAAAACTAAACAAGGAATAAAACCCATCGCATACGCTAGCAAGGCCCTCCTTGACTATCAACGCCGGTATCCCGCAATAGAAACAGAAGCTCTCGCTATTAGATGGGCCGCATTACATTTCAAGCATTACTTAGTAGGGCACAAATTCCATGTTGAAACCGACCACAAACCACTTAAAACCCTGTTCGACAAACCACCTAGGAACTCACGCTTGTCGCAATGGCGGAGCGAGCTATTACTTGAATTCGGGGGATTCGAAATATCATATAGACCAGGTAAGGAGAATGGCAACGCGGATGCCCTGTCCCGCGACCCTAGGTACGACCCGTCTGTAACCGAGGAAATAGGTGATACGTACGAAGTCCTCATGATGGGTGGGGGACGACCCACTGGACCACGCCCGCCAACAACCTGCGCAACATGGGATCAATCGCACCTGCCGTACCCCGTACGCACTGTTACCCCGCTCGCAACCGGCGCGCCAACCCCTATAACGGGGAGCCCAATAGCTCCTCCAGGCCAGCCCAATCCCGAAGCAATCCCATCACAGCTAGTCGCTGACACGCAAGCAGCGACAGTACCTCCAGCAACACTGACTCAACAAGCAGCAACGTTGAGTGCTATCCCGATCAGGATGGATCCAGGAGAAACCCCAGTGATGTCGGTCCGTACTACCACTATCTCGGGTCCTGACGGCAGACCTCAGGCTCGGGGACCTAAAAGACCGTTTCGCACCGAATCAGAGGCGATGGGTTTAAGAGCAACCACGCTACCTACAGAACAAGAATTTGACAGGCTCATGAAGTTAATGATGCATTATGAAACCGAGATATTACCAACCGCCCGAATTGAGGACGTACAGGACACACATGAGAACATATATCTGCCATTCTTTTCGGACCTCCCAGATTTCAATTTAGTACGGCTCTTGCCGTATATACAGCGAAATGACCCGGAACTGGGTCCAATTTGGTGGTATCTTTACAACAAAACTAGGCCTAAAGCCGAATTAGGGGCACTAAGAATAGAAATGCGCGCACATTATTTCGAATTGGCAGCGGATACCAAAATATTATACATGCATCCGTTGCAACCCGGAGATATAAATTACAAATTATGCGTCCCTATCACGCTCGTACAACAAATACTTAAACATGAACACAATACTTTATATGGAGGGCACCCTGGCCGTGACCGGCTTATAGCAAAATTAAAACAGTTTTATTACTGGAAAGGTATGTCCGAACACGTACAGCAATGGATCAGGCGGTGCACTCTATGTCAGTCCGCGAAGGACCCAATTTCTCGGATAACCACAGGATTGGGTAGGGTTCCGTTGGCAAATCAACCAATGTACCGTGTATTTGTGGACATACTGGATATTCAAGTTAGGTCGCAGGCAGGCAATCGTTATGTTATTGCATTCATAGATCAGTTCACAAAGTTTGCAATAGCAGTGCCGATGAGGCACCAGGATGCTCATACAGCTGCCCATATATTCCTATATGAAGTAGTCAATAGGTACGGGGCTCCCAGGGAGCTCTACTCTGACCGAGGAGGTGCCTTTACAGCACACATGTTCGAAGAACTATGCCAGGAAATGCAAATCTTTCGACACATGAGTTTAGCCTACCACCCTCAAGCAAATGGGGAAATTGAAAGATTCAATAGGACACTACTATACTTACTACGAGTAAGTGTACCACAAAATGATCACCACTCATGGGATGTATCCCTACCATTCTGCATCATGGCCTACAATTCTTCGGTACACACAGCAACGAAATACCCACCCTTTTTGCTAATGCATGGATTTTATCCTAGACTGCCCGGAGAATACGACACGCAAAGCGCTGCCACTGGATACACAGGAGCACATTCCTATAGGGCCAACGCGCAGCGCTGGATGGCTTCTATTAGGGAGCGTGCATACCAATCAATGAAAGCCGCACAGGAATTAAATCGCCTGAGATATGATAGACGAACTCGCGAACCACGCTATCACACCGGGGAATTAGTTTGGGTTTATAGACATGACACTACACCAGGAACATCCAGGAAACTCACGCCTCGATGGTGTGGCCCATACGAAATATTAGGGATCACCCCGCCGTGTATGCGCGTACGAATGCACTCTAACCCAGAAGGTATAGCCCATGTCGTACATATTAATAGAACTAAACCATGCTTTAGGGCATTAGACCCAGTACCTAACGTAGGCGATTGGTTAGGCCAAGTACACGCTTCCGTACTAGAGCGAGGTTTGACTGAGGCGACCCAACGTATTATCGCTGATAGGGATTTCGTCACCGAGATAGAGCCGGTAGACGAAGTAGCAGTGCGCACTGTAAGAACAGCAGTTAGTGACAGTTCCGATACGGAAAGTATAGAAATGGGTGACCCTAATGACCCTAATCTATACCGTAGGACCTACGCTGAGATCGAAGCCGAGCAAGCAGCAATGGAACATATTGAGTACCGGACAGACGACTACGAGCCCCAAAATCCTAGGACGGTCAGAAATCGGATCCCACTAACTGACCCAGATAGAGAAATAGAACCATCCTGGCCACCGATATCACAGGAGCAGGTTACTAGTCAGGAAGCCTTCTCATACATACCAGAACCTGGTAGCCGAGATACGCAGGTAGAGTACGGTCAACATACAGTGCCCGTGACCACGATGGAAAGAATAGTGGCTACCAGCGAGGAAGTCCCATTTGGTGTACCAACAGTAGGTGTTGGAATACTCGAGGGACAACATTTCTACCCAGCGGACATCACGCTATCCACCACGCCACGCGGAGCTTCGGGAGGAATCGTCGTACCAGGACCATACACCTCAGGGGATCTACGCTACGCAATCATGCTCGCCGCGCAGGACCACCCGCTATTTCAATCACGACCAGCCGAACACATCATGGCATCGCGATTGCGAGTGCCAATGGAAATGTCAACCCAAACTATAGGAGACTATACCACAATGCGCCCTTATAGTGCTCCACCAGTAGCCGCTAATTGGCCTACGTCTCCGCATCAATGGGTTTTCCGCGAGGCACCCATGACTCAGCCACCACTAGGGTCACCAATGTCCAGTTACCTGTCGGAAACCTCCGGAGAGGGCACGACAGTAGACGTAAGAGCAGCTGAAGCAGACGACGAGTTAACTAGTCAAACTTCGCAGGAACCGTCCTCTGCCGAACGACGCGCTCAGGCAGGACAGGAAACTTCCAGCACCAGTTCTAGGACTCCTACCACGCAACCGGGAGCCTCTGACTCATTTAGTGAATTCACACTCGCAAGCTCAAGTAGCGAAGCACCGGCACCTCGGAGAGGAACAGGTCGCGCAGTAACATTAAGTACCCCTCCTCGCGCCCGAGCACCGCCGAGCCAGCAACGGAGCACGCGAACACCGTCAGAAGAGCGAGGAAAGGGCCTTGTCGGACGGGCCACCCAACGAAAACAGATAGCGTCGGCTCGAGGCAGTTCAACTATCCAGTTTACAAGCACTGAACAACCGGGACCGTCCACAGTAACTATCACCGAGTTGGTACGTACCACAGCCACTACCACCTCCTCAGGAATAATGCGACTCAGTACTACGCAGGCAACAGTCCCAACTAGGCACCTTTTACATCGACAAGCTCGAGACCGGGTCTTTAGGCCGTATGGCGCAGCATCGGACGAGGAAGTCGAAGACGCTTTACGTAGGCCTAGACGCGTGACTTTTCAGGAACCAGAGACAACCGCTGCCGATACTACGGGAACCTCAACTAGACTGGCTTCGGCCACACGCGCACAATCCACCAGTGTCACTACCTCGATGACAAGCGCACCAATACTGACACCTCGACCACTTTTAACAGGAGAACGCTCTCCCGGCGGAACCTTGCCACCAACCACGTTCCCCCGCTACCCCTCCAGTCAAGAACTGCACCCTGCCGCTTGGCGACAGCGCATACCTCGACCACCACCCCATGAGGAATCTGACTCCGATGAGTCGGACCCGCAAGTGGACTAAACTACCCGACCTAACGGCACGTACCCCGAAATGGAACCTAACCCCCGCAAAACCCAGAACGAGGATGGAAGTTAAGGCGGACCTAATTTTCATCCGTACCATGTAAATTTACCTGTGTTTCCTCCATTTTAGATGCGTCGCAGCTACAGCCAAAACGACCTCCATGCGCCTCGCCTGCCACAAGGAGTGCTACACGAGCCTGTAGTGTGCGATGGGCACCGTTACCCGGCCGTTCCCCGAAGCCACATGAGCAGCTCACGCTTCTGGGATGCGGTCGAGGTCAAGCGATCCAATCACTATACGCTGGCCAACGAACACTTTCTCCACGGTGGCGGCTTTAATCACAACGGTCGCCAGCTCGGCAGCGTCACCGAGCATTTCTACGTCACCCTATTGGATCTGTTGGGGTTCGTCTCGGCGATCGCCCCTATTTTGGATCAGCGGATGTCACCGACGGAGGTTAAACTACGCAGCGTAGCCCTCCTCCGCTCGCTGCCGGCCAGCACCCGACAATGGCTCCGATCATACCAGGTCCACGTTATGCGCCCGATTCTTCTGGCTAAGTTCCAGGATCTCGACTATTGGGACGACCTGTATGATACGGGCCATAAGCCGCTCCTCAACGACACCTTTGACAATTTCTGGGGTACGGGTGTCCACCGGAGCGAGTGCGGGGCTGACCAACCGGCCTACCACAACGCGTTGGGACATCTACTATGCGACATCCGGTCGTTCCACCGCGACCGTTTTGTGCGATGGCCGCGGACTATCATCGTCGGCGACGAACGTGCCTTGCCGCTATTGGACGTGGCCGACGACTACAATCGCATCACGTTCGTACGGCCCGGGCTCGGTATGATCTCGTTGATCCACTGGGCGCTCGCGTTCCTGACGCCGCAAACAGACTGCGTCGTCATCATCGGCGGCTACCGGGATGTTTGGAACCTGCCGAACAAGGCGCTCTCGCCAGGCGCCTATCTCAAGCGGATCAAGCGCCACCTCATGGTGCTCGAGAGACGGCTCCGGGCAGACTCGGCCATCGTCATCACCGGGCCAGCGCCACACTGGGACGATTTCCGGTACAACAGCACGGCGTGGTTCGATGAACTGACCGAGCGAAGGACCAGGATGGTGGACGGGCACCAGGCGCTCACGAGCGTCATCATGCCGAAATGGCCCACGGCGCTAAAAGGGGTTGAAGCCTGGGACGCCATTGGTCCGTTTAATCGAGGCGAAGAACGCCAACGATGGCTCGAGCCAGTAGTCTCGCCGTCGTTTTGGCCAGAACTATGCGATTGGACGGAAGAACTGATTCGCCGTACGGACATATTTTGGCGCATGGGCGAAGCCCATTTATATAAGAAGGCTGAACCCTGGCAAGAATGAGGCCGTACCAACCCAAACAAATGGGGGGGGAAGAAATAGCCTATTGGGAGAAATAAAGGAAACGCTTAGGGTAGTAGCGCCATAAGGAAACGCATAGGTAAAGCAGGACAAGACAGAAATAACCAGCGAGCGATTAGCGAAATAGAGCGACCCCACTCAAAGACGACCCGAATATTTATGTGCGTTTCTTCTTGCAGATGGCCGACACCACGCAACCGCAACGCAGCGATGAGGCCGAGCAGACTCGGAGGCGATCCAGCGGACGCGTATCGTTGAGTGGGCCATTGGCCCCTCCAGAATCGACGTGGTTCCAGCTCCCAGCGATTCCGACCTACCGTGTGGACCTAACTAAGCCATACGTGACATTCCTATCCCACGGTACCGAATGGCCGGAATTGTCAAACATGCACGAGGCACCGACCCCATTCGCACACGACGGCAACACTTTGTCGACCGTCGAGAAACATTATCAAGTGCAGGTGCTCTCGCTGCTGGAACTGACCGATGCCGTCCGAGAGCTGCTGCTCATGACCGGCACTCCGTTGCAACTTAAAACGCGAGCTCGGGAACTCAAGAACGAGCTCATTGACGGTGTCACCCAGGCACGTCTCAAGCCGCTCCTCGAACATATCATGCGGCCGATCCTCCTTAGTAAGTTCGCCATACCGGAATATGCGCGAATTCTGCGACTTACTGACGATCAGCAGCTGTTAGAGGCCACGACGGACACTTTCTGGGGCGTCGGGCGCACCAATCTACAACTGCAGCAGCAGGAAGCCCCGACGCGTTGCCACAACGTCATGGGCCGACTACTCGAGGAAGTGCGGGATTACCGTACTAACGGCCATGTTCGCTGGCCTAAGACAGTCATAATAGGTGACGCCCTGGCGTTGCCAATACTAGAAATGGCCACCGAAAACAAGTGGATCGTCAATGGGTGGCCTGGATCAACCATGGTGCGACTACTGCAGTTGGCCAATGCGATCTTAACCCCGCAGACCAGCTGTATCGTCATCCTTGGCGGATTTCAATACGTCTATCGCAAGGCACCAATGGAGCAGCTCCACGCCGCCTTGCCGAACGCCGCCTTTCGCAAATTCAAGCGGCACCTGGGCGTACTCTCCCGCCGAGTCGCAGCCAATACTGCCATCGTTATAGCGCCACCGGCACCCCGGTGGGTTGCCACCAACCAGGACGCTTTGTCCTGGACGGCCGAGCTCAAGCAACTGATGGCTAACCACCGACGGCAGCACGACACCTTCCATAACGTGTATATGCCTTCCTGGCCGGTCGCGTTCCACAGTGCAGACGCGTGGGAACGGGACGAGCCGCACATGGAATGGCAACAAAGGCCACAGTTTGACGAGCCGATGGTGTCGCAGTATTGTCGGCGTAACTTGCATGAGTGGGTGAGCCGTTTAGTTAGGGATGCCGAGCTAAGGCGCTTAACGCATTAAGGGCTAAGCTAAACGCATGAAAGTCAAGCGAGGACCACACTGTAAGAGGATAGGTTATTGCGAGGCTTAACTGGAAGTTATGAAGGAGCCCAACTCAAACTAGGGACAGTGAGCGGCAGCGAAAACGCGAAGCGGAGCGATGCAAAATCCCTTAGGGAATACTATTCGAAATTAGCTAAATCGGAAGCACTGCTAGTATAAAACGACCCGAACCAATCTAACCTAGTACCGAAACTTAGGAAATATGAAATCTATTTGTCCTTCTACCCAAAGCTACAGATCTATGGAAACTTTGGAAATTTACAGGGAACTCCTGGGTCAGGCAACCTGGCAGTCCGGACCCTTTCCTGGGAGTGACCAATCCAAGCAACCCTCTTGGAGGTACGTGCCAATACCAATGTATATATATAAAAATTGTTACTGAAACATGATGAAATATAACAATCTATGAAAATGTAATGAATATAATAACGTGGGGAAGCAACGCGGAAATAACAAAAGGAAAACTTCACAGAAATTCAGACCTTATTTTGATAATTTAGCCCATAAGGGAAAACTTCGAAAATTCCCGGAAAATAAGGGAGAAGGAGCGACGTTTTCTTGCGTATCGGATAACACCAAGTCGCCCTTCTGCCCTGAAATTTATAACCTTTTTACTGAAACTCATCAAATCTTACTAAAAGATATTGGAAATTTACCAAAATTCATCAAATTTTTACGGAAATTCAGGAAAACCTTTAGAAAATTTCTTAAATTCTACGCTAAATTTCATAACAATCTCAAAATTTTCCACGCTAAATCGAATGACGGGCTGTACATCTACGGATCTAGGGCGAAATTTCACTTATAACTATTTTTTTCATTCGATTTAAACACTTACCCTAAGTAAGGAGTCTAATAAATCCAAAAAATTTTAAGAGATGTAACAGCCCAATCTCATGAAAATAGGGAAACGCTCGAAACGTAGAAAATTTTGTAGGGAACATGGGAAACGGACGACCGGACGCCGGCGGAGTGTGGCCTTTTGATAAACGGATCATTGTGTAATGTTATGACTATTGTTATAAAAAAAAATAAACTATTGTACTTCATGTTTACTGTGTTTGTAAGGTCACACTCCACCGCCCGAAGGTGCCCGGGATGATTCTGGCACCAAATACTCAAGAAAGGATTACTAGTAGGGGTGTCCGGTCGATCCTTGTGAAGTGAACTGATGACGTATGCGGTTATAAAATGTTCGCGTTTTATATTGTACAATGCTATATTTGTTGCGAAGAACGGGTGTGCGTTCGGAGAGGCCGGGGACCAACGAATGTTTCGGGGATTTTTGGTGCTGCATGAAAACTGGTCGCCCTTGGCCGATCCCCGCGCACACGCCGAATAATCAGTATCTCGCGATAGCTGCTGTGTACTGGTGCTCGTTATATATATATTTTAATAGGTCGAGGGATATCCGGATGAGCCCCAAGCAGGGTTAAGTGATCAAAATCCTTGGTCGGAGAAAATCAAAACAGACTATTTTAGGATACAGAATTTCTAAGGCGCCATTTTAGGGTGCGACGCGAAAATTTAATTTTTGGGCTACCCACAAATTTTATGGGAATGGGGGTGACTGAGCCCTCTTAAGGACTCTGCTGGGGTGTCAAATCGTCCCGGCGGGTCTAAAAATTTGGATCCCCTAAATACTTAGGGACCCCCGAACAGGCGCTTAAGCCTCCCATTTTCTAAGCCCAAAAGGGTACCTAAAATAATCCAAACTCCCAGATTTTTGGGGCCCGGGACACTTAACGGGTCTCACCCTAACCGTTTACCTGAAAACCGGGGCCGCCCACCCCCGCGGGTCCGCTCAGGATCCTCCAAACTTAAATGGGACCCCAAAATTTTCATTTTTGGGCGCCTAAAACGGCCTCTAACAGGCCTCCTGTGGGAGCTACATTAAATATTAAATTTTCATCAGTAGCCGGCCTGCCAGGGCATGATTCTGGTCCTGCCCCCGGCCGCCTACTGGTTTTCGTTCTTGAGATATCGGCAAAAATGTGCCGATATCCCTATGAGCGAACGGCGCCCCGAGCACCGTTATATTTTCCTCCAAAATTTTCGCCGCACCGACCAGCGGGCGGTTTTGTTGTTTACGCGTTTCTGGCAATTGTCGGCCACTGCCCAGCAAGCAGCCCTATGTAAGTTGTTTATGCTGTTGTATCTGCTATTATTTTGAAGCGCCGACCAGATCTATATATGTATATGGCTCGTCAGACGTAGGCGCAAGGTTTGAAGTCTGTGTTTTGCCAAAGGGACGTGCGCATTGTTATTATTGGAACTGTATTTATCTGCTGTTTGCTATACACGTTTCTTTCGTGAAAGTTTTGAATATAACGTTTTAGCGGGCCAGGAGAGATAGAAAGAAAGCAAGGGGGTGTCAGTCGGCATATAAAAGAGGGCTGTCTGTTCTATTGGAGGGACCAGTCGAGCCTTGTTTTGCCAAGTTTGGTTGTGTTGGCGGTTGTCGCCACGCTTTGCTTTTAAATTTCCCGGTGCTTCGTTTTTCACGTTTTTGGCCTAGCCCGGGTGGGCTCTTCGGCATGCAGCCGTGCGGAAGAGGCTCGCCCGGGGTTTTCCGAGGGTTTTTGAATTTTCGGTTGAGCTTAGGATTAGGGGCAGCCCTTGCGGGTGCTGGGGTGTCCGTTGGATGCTCCGTGCTCCCGTAAGCGCTGCGCCCGCGCCGGGGAGGTGGGTTGAGCGTTGAACAAATTATAGTCGGGATCGCGTTTAAATTGCAGGAAATTGAGAAATTTTCGCCTGTACTCGACTGGTTCCCCACCCCCTGGGTCGCTTTTAATTTATCGTTTGTGCCCAGGGAGTGCACTATTTAGGGCTTTTAGCGTGTTTCGTGCGTGTTCGAGGGTGTCTCGTTCGGAACTCGAGTAGATGTTTTTCTGATTTCAGTGCATACGGTTTAAATTAATTTAGGAGGTTGTCGGTCAACATTTTAAGATGAAGGGAACTCAAGGGTGCATCCCGGAAACCCTTGTTGTCTCGGGTGGACTCTTCGACTGCGGACGCGTGGAAGGGGCCCGCCCGAGGCGTCTTAGAGCGTATTGCAAATTTTCGTGCGTAGGCCTGGGCATTAAAGGGCAGCCCTTGTGGGTGCTGTGGCGTCCGGCGGATGCCCCGCGCCCCCACAAGTGCTGTGCCGCGCTTTATCAGTTGAATCGAGCAGATTCGAGTAAGAGCAATTTCATAGAAAAATTTCAGAAATACACATGACGGGTGAAATTGTGGGAGAATAGTCGGGAACACGGCTAGGCACGTGTTTTTCTGACATGGAGCGCCATAACACTTGAGGTTCAGATAGTAAAATTTTGGGTAAGGGGTTCCGCACTTCTAAAGGAGCCCTAGCTGACCCATCGGGCATCATTTCGTCATCTCAACGTGAGCCGACAGTCACTAGAAGACCGCAATTCTTAGTAACTCTGAGAGCAGCTTCGGGACCGGCTGAACTAAGAACGGTGCCCATGTTACAGGAAACCTCGTTTCTGAGAGTAGACAATTTTCTTTCAATCAATAAGGAAACGATAACGGGTTATCTCAAAGGGTACGAAAAATTCCTCTCGAGTCAAAACTTAAGTAGCGTTGGGAATGCATTGTAACAACCATGTAATATGATTGCTTTTAAAATATTTCTTGTGCGTGTAATAGTGCATTGTCAAAAGAGGGAGCACCCCAAAATAAATATCTGACGTGTGTATTTTTATAGGCGAAATAGATCGTTTTTACTCAACCAGGCCACATTACAATAAGAGACAAGGCCCACGTTAAGGTACCCCAAAACTGTTTAACCTGACCTTCCTGTCTTTTCCCCCACACCGCCCTCTCAGGATACTCGCCTAGTCTGGCCGCTTTACTCCAGCCATCATCCCCTCGTTTTAGCCTTAGTGAAATCAACGCTTCTCCGTACGCTCAACCACTTATGCGTCTTTAGGACCGAGTAGGCTCTGTGTGTTCAGCCCTAAGTGGAACTAAGGCAACACCAACACGCCTCTACACCATAAGAAACTAAGGGCTGGGCAATTACCACGCGGCCCAACGGAGCCTCTTGCAAACAGGCCCTACGGCTAGGTAAGGTGTTGAAAACCCACATAGGACATGAAATTCTAATCACAAAATAGAGGGAATGACGGGTCGACCTCATTACCTGTGAGCAGGCCTAGGGGATGACCCTCCCTCAGGGGGACCTCCATACCATTAGACACGTGGGCCATTATAGGGGCCAGGCCGAACACCCTGGTAAACCCGCCGGCGGCCTACTAAGCTAAGCGGTTCCTGTCGGTCTGACCGTAGTCCACCGGGGAATCGTGTAAGCCGGGGTTGTCCGGGCACCACCGTGAACTTCTTAGATTAAGTGGTGCAGCTGGGATCCCTTAGGGCCAGAACTGGTCCTAGTACATAAGAAAAACCCAAAAAAAAAAAAAAAAAAAACAAACGATGAACTACCGTGGTAATCATTCCGGTGGAAAAAATATATGCTTTGCGTCATCTGTTTGTCATGTGTGTATCATGTATATGTTGTGTGATCGGTTTACTTCGTATATATATTTCGTGTGTTTACGACCGCGTAACTTGGCATATGTGTGAAATTGTTTGTTTTGTTCATTACATATGAATCGTGTATTATACGTGAAACTTTGCATATGTGATGAAAGTATGTGTAATGATTGTTTTGTTCATTACGTATGAGTCGTGTGTAATATGTGTAATTGTCAGAAAATCGCAATAGTTTTGGGATCATATTTCCCAGCACAGTAAAATATAAATTTTAAAAACTGGAGAAATCGTGTTAAAGTACACAGGGCTATGACTAGTTCTAAATGGGATTTTATAGCCAAATTCTCCAGAGCATGTTGTAGATTATGCATACAAAATTTGGCCACAATTGGCCCACCTATTAAAAAGTTACGGTCCTCATCCCCTCTGTTATTTCTGTACTTGATTTAATCTGAATCATTTTATTATTTCTTGATTTTAAGAGAGTTTAAAATAATATAAACTTTTAAAACTTGTGTGCCGGGGCTATAGTTTAGGTACTTATCGGATTTGAGTGTAAGCCATGGTGCCTTAACTATTACATTTACATTAGCGGTAATGTAAGTGTATTTCTGCTGGATTTTCAGAAAATTTTTTATGACTTAGGGATTCTGGGAATTTATTAAAACGTGTTTCTCTCACACAAAAATTAAAATTTATGTTAGAGAGCGAATTTCACAATTCTAAGAATTTGTAACCCCTTTGGCAGCAATTGCATTAAAATGTAACGGGTTAGAAAGGTTTTAGAACTAGGTTTATTTGGGTTCCTAGTATTAGGGCGTCAAAAGATTATTATTTAAAAGGTTGCGTCGTTAGCTTAGGGCCTCAGATTGCTCGTACTATAGGTGAAGGAAGTGTTGTTATTCTGTGTGTTCTGTCGGAATAATTTATCGTATATTCTGTGTATTCTGAACTTAACCTAAGTGAATGTCTAATTACTTGTCTATGTGAATGTCTATATCCCATATTGGATGTAGTAAACCGTTGCCTGCATTAAATTTCGAAAACATATTCACGTATAGACCTCAGACACCTTGTGGTTTGGCTTGTGTCAACCGTGCATTCTCTAAGATCCTTGTCATACTCGACCTTAGTTAGGACTCACGCGGGCTACAGATTGGTTTAGACGCGTGCATCGCTGTTAGAGTCAAATTACGTGTACAACAGCTAAAACGACTGGTACTGGGTACATGGCGTGGGTACATATATTTAGTTCCGGCATCAAAGCACAAGAATGAATATATTTAAGTTTAAATTGAATTTCTCAAAAAATGTTTAATGTTTATTTACAAAGCAGTACCGATTAACTTGCTTATATCCGATACTGACCAGTAATGCGCCTGGGACTTCTTTTGAACGTAAGATTATGTTTCGTACCTTGGGTTGTAATCTGGATTGCCATTCGCACAATTTATGTCGCCTCAACAATAAATATGGTGGTTACATTTTTGACAGCCTCGCGTAAATCATCCAAGTTTAATAACAGTAGCTGTACAAGTAATCGAAGCTAAAGATACAAATGTGATATCTTGTTTTAAAAAAGAACACTGCGAAATTATTTTCTTTGCAAATGCTTGTTGTCTTTTTAGGTTTCACACGATTATGCTTTATAACTATAGCGCAGTAGCAACAATAGAGTCATATTCGCGCAGTAAAAATCCTCGTAATGACTAGAGTTTAGGCATACCTTGTCCTCCCAAAATCTATATATACGAATATATACTCTGTGTGGAAGGATGGGTGCAATGCTATGAGCTAGCCTTGTACGCATGGCTTTGTATAAGTCACTATGAGTTAGTTTTAACCAAATATATTATTTGTTCATACATACTCAAGGGGGGTAGCAGATGCTCCGGAGTGGAAGGGGCGATGTCCTCCACAGCGAAGATCAGCGGATCGGTGGGAGGGAGCGTTCATCAGAAGATAATGTTTTGGGAATCAAAAATTTTGTTAGATATTGCGTTTTTTCAGCGATTTTTGCCGATTTTCACCGGTTTTCTCAATGTTACCTCAATTTTGCCAATTTCGCCCAATTTTAGCTGATTTTCCACCGATTTTTGCCAATGTTTACCAAAATTGTCCGCTCGCCGTCGGCGCGTGCGCGGCGGCATGTGGGAGGTGGCTATCAGGTTACCTGCGAGGGGTGGATATAGGGCAGGTGCCGGGGAGGGGGGTTCGAGCTTCAGGGGGATAACGCCACTCTCTCTCCCTGTGAGCGTCTATAGGATTCGTTATAGTTTTATCTTTACAATGATTCATAAAATTCGGTGTCATGATACAATCCAACGCTACGAGGAAATAAACGACAATAAATCCGTTCCAGGTTAAAATGTTCTTCAGCTAATATTTCTGAGTGTAATATCCACTTGAGCGAATTGTAGACGTAGATCGATAAGAAAATTACGTGAATGTTTTGGCGAATAATCCGGCTCAGTCGTCGACGGATCAGCGTTGACGGCCATATATTCACTGCGAAGCGCTCGAAGTTTCATTAGGAGAGCGTTTCGATCTCTGAAAATATTCCAACCAATAGGCTCTTTATATATAAATAACTGAGCGTAGCTATATTGTCTAAAGTAAGGGAATAAAATTGAGAGTTTTGTATCTCTTCGATTCGATCCTGTATTGTTTGGCGCCTCTGTGTATCCGTTCCACAAGAAGGCTATGTCAAACATTAGTAGATGCCTTTTTCAAAACACAAATCATGTGCTATCCATTTCTGCAAAACTTGTATTTTGTGGTGGGCATCATTTTCGTTTTTCATAGTGTGATTTTTGAGTGTTTTGTTGGCTGTCTTAGCTACAGTGCTTTAGTATTAAAGCAGATTAATTGAATCTACTTTTTTATAATAACATAATAACAACGAGTATCTTCCCGTAACCAACCAACCCCGACCAACAACAGTATCTTCCCGAAGGATAGACATTATAAACTGAAACTGGCTTGAATAATTTGACAGAATATAAAGCTATACATTGTCTACTTTAAAACTGAAGGATGGGGATAAAATTTGTACCGCAAAGAATAAAATATTGGGTCTTTACTGCGCCTACAAAATTACTGGGTCCTTGCAGTTTATTAGAACCCAGAATTATACAATTTTCAAATTACGGGGTAATTAGTGTGTATTACGATCAGTAGCCAGAAAATTACTGGATGCATCGAAATTAGCAACACCAATATATTTTCAAATTCGTGGGTTCAATGTAGTGCCCACAAAATTTATGGGAATTTTTTTATTTCCCAATTCAGTTTTAAAGTGAATCATCTATTAATAATCACATTAGATGAAGAATGCACATAGCTTCACAGCATAACAATTTATGTAGGTAGGATAGATAAATATTATTTCAAATATAAATTTAAACATTTAAACTTTTTTAGCCAACATCTGTAAATGGATTGCTCTTTCGCTACGTGAAAATTCTTAAACACCAGAGAATGCCAAACAGCAATGGGCAAAGTAAGAGACATCAACGTCAAACGAATTGTGTTCTATTCCATGTGCAGTTACAATTTATCGAAAATTACGTGGAATGCACATAATTTCGCGAATTTGACGTGCCGGCACCAGTCCACAGTTCTGGGAGTTTAACATAATTTTAACGTTAAGGTGGAGTTACAAATAACGGACCGTTGTTAAACAAATCTAGCGTCTACAGGATCATTAATCGTTTTGCAAAACCATCTCAGAGGATAGTGGTGTATAAGATATTTGATTGACGCAGGCATTCATGTTATATATATAGCAATATCTCTTGATATAGATAATAATGTCCAATAAGGCGATGATGGCGAAATTTGAGGCTGTGCGATGTTAGCTCGAGACCCGGCTTGCCATAATTTTCTAGAGAAGTTATGAAATAACGGTATTTGTGAACTGCTCGGGCCCTTGATTTATTGGGATGCACATTATCAATTTATGTTGCTTTGAATTACTTCAGTCACATTGAAATACGTTGCAAAAGTGTATCTTGGACATTCGTCTTTCTAAAATGTCTGCATCCATATCTAAACACAAACTGAAAATTATATTTGTAATCTGACCCGCTAAACATCGGATTATCTACCAAATTTAAGTATATTCAATATCACAAATTCCTCACATAAAACTTAGAAAGCGCAAGTGTTTCTACATGTTCGGAGCAGTAAAAACATATTATTATGCTGCACATTGCTATAGGCAAATCCTGCAGAAACACCTAATCGTATAGCCGTTAACCGCACATGCAGTGCGAAGAATTTGAATTTATATTATGGCAACAATTGACGTGATGTTTGTTTTTTCGTTCAACCCGATACTAAATAGCAAATGCCGTTTTATCTACACAAAAAGGTATCAGTTTCAAAAAGTATATATTTCGTCTACCATTTGCCAGAAATACTATTGCGTGTTCTTTACCTTACAATGAGTGCCTATTAGGATATGAAGCGCTCTGGATACGATGGTTTGACTATCTACAGTTGGTCTTGATTATATTATATCTTTTCATGAAATATCAACAGTTTTAGAGTCGACAAACCCAAATTCTAAAATGTAGTGTGTTTATTATGGAACTCGATTTCCATAATATAGTATATCCTCAGTTGTTTGGCTATGTATTGAATACGGGGCATCAAAAATTGCCTCTATAGTATTTCGGCAGGCTGAATGCTATGGTTTTATTATATAGAGTACAGCACGAGTATTTTATGTATTTTATGTTACGAACAAATATAATATAACTGTGACGTCACAAACGGGACGGTCATATTATTTATCAACTACTGCTCGCGATCAAGCCCCTTGTTAATACAAATCCGACAATATTCTGTTCACGGACATATTTGATATTCGCGAACAAAAGGTAGCATTTTCTGACCGACAATAAAATGTTCGGTGATCAAAATTTTTACAAACAACAAAATAGGATTGTCAGTGGGGTCATTTTATGTTTAGTTGAGCATTATAAGACGTTTTCCATGGGATTAAGGTCAATGAATCCGATTTCCAGAATATAGTATGTATTCAGTAGCATGGTTATGCGTTGCACACAGGGCACCACGAATGATCTATATAGATATAGCTTTTCGGTAAGCTGCATACGAAGATTTGATTATCTAAGTATCAGCGCAAACACTTGATGTTTCGCCTATTGTTTTCGATGGGTTTAGGATCGACGAAGGTTTAGGTTTTCAATGTGTTTAGGGTTCCAGAAGTTTTATGGTGGTATATTTATGAAACATTTACGCAAAGTGATAACTTAAAAATGAAACCACGATTGCACCGTTTCACTCTCGCATGCAAGATACTAGAATATCAGTAAATATCATTTATTAATTTTTAAAATCACATATTTAAAGTATTGGGAGTTTATGCTAAACGTCTTCGACAGGTTAGAAATTTTTGATCTTGCTAGCCAAAACTACTTACTTGTTCCGCGTATAAACTGAGCTGCATCGAACCGGTAAGCTAAGACGTAAAAATTCCAGATTTCCTTTTTCCATTCCGCCTACCGTTGATGCGTAGTTTATTCGCATTGACGGTGGATGTTTTTCGCTAAAACCGAAAAAAATAAAATATTTAAACTTTGTAATCCACACAAATGGGATCTACTTGCACACAAACTTTAAAGTGTAAATGTTATATCATAAACAAAATTGTAGAATTAGAAATCAAAATCATACCTAATTTGAAATTTAATTTCCAGATGTAATCAACTCAAGTTCGAACTTATATAAAACAAAAATTTATTATTTTGCACTATGGGGTTAATGTTGGATCTTAGGCTTGGGTTTAATACAAAAATTATGCATTTTCCCTTATTGTTTGTGCGTAACTGAAATGGACATTTCCCAATAGCTACATATACTGACAGCAAACGAATCTGGATAAAAGTAATTTATAAAATTTGACTTGTTGTTGCTTTATTTTGAATATGCCTCGCACCGTTGTTTTACCAACAATGAACGATACCACAGTATTATGTAGGTATACAGCTTTAAATGATTACGCCTGAAACTAAATCATTAACAAGATTTGTTGACGTAAAATAAATATCTTTATCTTATGACTAACTTTTTAGTAGTCTACAATACATAAAAGAGCCAGTAATAAATAGTAATATTTACAAAATATGCAGTGTACTAAACGCCGCGACTGTTTGAATATAATATAAATTCAGTTGAAGTATACTTCAGGTTTAATATAAATTACGATTAATCTTTTAAGGCAATGTCCTAATCAGCGTAGATATACAAATGAATGTAGGAAATGGTAACAAACCAAAAAAACAAAGAAATTAATAATACCTGGCCGGTACTCGACTACAATCAACACAGCAGGACTTCGATAAATCGCCCATCGCTTCGAACTGGCACAATTCTTTGTTAAACCACAGCGGTAGTGGGCGTGTCATGTTCCTAAAGAATTAGTTATCATCAATAAAACGTTGGAAACAGTTGCTATTCTTATTCGTATTTCGTGTCCAATTTCAACGGATTCGGTCTCTATGCAGTTTAACAATGCTCGGGTTCAACGATGTCAGCCTGATTCGTGGTTATGCAATGTTTAGGTGTTGATTCTAATATTGGTTTTAATGTTAATGTGTTGAAAACAAATGATAAATCCGAATAATTATAATTTATATTATCCGACGTGATTTCATCCGTATTCTATATATATGGGTCTTAAATATATATTTTTTATAAATCATTCCGTGCAGACTTGCTTTGAAATCGCAACGACAGAGTTTCCTGTACTTATTGTAAGCTTAACAGACCAGTATGGTGGGAAATGCCGTGGATTTTATGTTATTTTTCAAACCAAGAATTTTTAATAAGGCAAAATTTCACTCCCCGGGAAGTGCAGGGAAAAAGTCAGGCAACCATAGTTTTTTTATACCGTTCGACCCAGCTCGTCGCGCAAGCTCTAAAAATGTCCATTTCCGGCACATTAAAGCCAATTTTTTTCGATTTTTTAGGGTTGCCAAAGATTCTTTTTGGTAACAAAAATTTCCAAAATTTTCATTTTTCAACATTTACATAATTTTACAGACCATTCGAGCCGCTTCGAACGACCGGTACTAATCTCCGCTCAACCCGGTATCAGTCACTCTCAGAAATTATACCTAAATCCGGGCCATAAGTAAGAGAAACTCCAAAAATTCCGTCAACCCATTTGATATAAAAACGTGATATTTTATTAGCTATTTTAGATCATTTAACGTTAAAATGGCAACCAAAAAAGCCCAGACTGCTATACCATTATTAATTCAAATAATGTAATTTATATTAACGATGTGAACTTTATAAATTCATTTTTGTTGAAATGATTCGAGACACAACCACTTACTAGTATTTCGCACGCGAGTGTGAACCGGGGCGAGCGTGGTTTCATTTATAAGTTACTTTGTGTAATCAACTATAACGGGATGTGTTTTATGTATACACCACCCCAGAATATTGAACCTTTTAAAAAACCTAAGACCTCGACGGCCCTACACCCTTTGAAAACCAGGGAAAGCGCATGAACTAATTGGGCCGGATCTTAAGATAGCCCAATCATTGTATTTAGCCTGCCGAAAATGTATCAAGTTAATTCCTGATGCCCTGCGCGCAGCAACGGGCTGTGTTTTATGCATACACCACCCCATAACCTTGAACCTTTTAAAAATGTAAAACTTCGACGACCCTAAACCCAGCCCAATCATCGTATTCAGCCTGCCGAATAATGTATTAAGCCAATTCTTGATGCCCTGCACGCAGTACATAACTAAACTACTGAAGAAATGTTATATTCTGGAAATCGGGTTCATTCACCCTAAACCTATGGAAAACCTCTGAAAAGACATGAAATGTACGTGTACATCTCTAGATAATCAAACCATCGTATTCATTCTACTGAAAAACTAATATAGAGAATTCTTGTTGAACTATACGCAATACATAATCAAACAATTGATGACAGATTATATTCCGGTGATCGGGTTCATTGATCCTAAACACGTTTAAAACCTATGAAAATGCATCAAGTGGACGTGCTGTACTCTATATTACCAAAGTATTGTATTCATCATTCAGAAAATATGTAACAAACCATTCTTGGCGCCGTGCAAGCAATAAATAACCAAACAAATGAAAACACAGGTTTTGAAAATCGACGACCTTAAAACCCTTGAAACCCCATAAAATACGATTATATAGTCACGCTGGACCCTAAATAGGAAGGCCGTTGTGGCTAGCGTGCTTGACAACGTAATAGGCACTTTTTATTAGGTAAAACGGCGCAGTGGCAGGTCGACGTTGGAAAAGCAATATTTCTGGAAAGCAGTTGACTAGCCATATTCGGGCCTACAGCGGTCCAGAGAGTGTCCCACAAACAACGGTGGTCAGCAAAGTGGCGGTTTTATGCCGTTTTTCGATGCGAAGTTTGTATCGCGAGATACAAGTTTCGATACACTGGCACCCATATGGCAAGGGGCTTTACAAATAACCTTGGAAAACCTGGTTTTTGCCATTTTGACGCCGATGATAGTTTCGTAGCTGTTCTCGTTCAGCCAAAAGGCACACTGTTATCACTCTTGCTATCGAGCAAAAAATTTTATCGAAATTTATCAACCCGAAGGTGAGTTATGTGTGACAGAAAAAATACAAATTTTCACGATTTTCTGCCTAGCTTCCTCAGTGAAAACTACGCCTGCTTCGCTTGCTCCGTTTCAATAACGATGTTATTGAGCTGCTAGTCAAATTAGGGCTCATAGGAAATAGTAGCCTACGCCGTTGTAGAGCTGTACAAAAACATTTCACGGAGAGATGGAGTTTTAGGATTTCAAACATATCAATCAACTGCCGATAACTGTACATAATTCAAAAGCAACAATATATATACTCATCAAATGAATTTACCGCGGAGAACCGTGAGAGTGAACCTTTAGCCGTTAGAAGTGAACAGTGAACAGTTAACATTGTCCACAGATAACCGTATCTTAACTAATATATATTTGTTTTACGCACCAAATAATGGTCTTCGAAACTCTGCAATTTAATGCGATGATACTACGGTGAAAGGAACTCTGCCCGTTATATTAAGCAACGCGTAAGGGTCCAACTTCTAAGCACTGATCCGTAGTTGAAAATATGAAAAAGCTATACTTGGAACACTTTTCAAAACAAGTGCAGGTCTTAAAACTACGCGTAAGGGTCCAACTTCTAAGCACTGATCCGTAGTTGAAAATATAAAAAAGCTATACTTGGAATACTTTTCAAAACAAGTGCAGGTCTTAAAACTACGCGTAGGGGTCCAACTTCTAAGCACTGATCCGTAGTTGAAAATATAAAAAAGCTATACTTGGAATACTTTTCAAAACAAGTGCAGGTCTTAAAACTACGCGTAAGGGTCCAACTTCTAAGCACTGATCCGTAGTTGAAAATATAAAAAAGCTATACTTGGAATACTTTTCAAAACAAGTGCAGGTCTTAAAACTACGCGTAAGGGTCCAACTTCTAAGCACTGATCCGTAGTTGAAAATATAAAAAAACTATACTTGGAATACTTTTCAAAACAAGTGCAGGTCTTAAAACTACGCGTAAGGGTCCAACTTCTAAGCACTGATCCGTAGTTGAAAATATAAAAAAACTATACTTGGAATACTTTTCAAAACAAGTGCAGGTCTTAAAACTCGTGTGATAGAATAGAATTATTTATTTTTAAATAATCAAATAAGCGGAAATACCTGGTTATGTAGCTATTTTTTTCAGCCACGCTATGCAGAGCCCGCATTACGATTACTGCAATGATTTATGCATCTGAGAATATATATTCTACGAGGTTTCGGGAATTTACTGTCGAAATGATCAAAATTTTGCTGTAATTGTTGTATTATATGGTTTTATTCTATTTTAATGGAATTTTTAGTACTAATCGCATGCCACCTGCAAATGGACAGCCGAAGTGAAACGAAATTTTTGTGACACATTAATTTCGGTAAACCTATTCTGGAATGACCTACTTACGGCACTCTTAAAACAAGCCGGTCTGTATCATCGTGCTAAATTCCAGAAAACTAAAAATTGAATGTATACGATAACCCAAATCAAAACTGTTTTTAGCTTTAGCTATCTTTTTGGACAAATCTTTTAGCAGCTCGCGCCTAACAACTTCTAATCTCTTTTGTTAGGTTGGTTATCTTTTTTTACGGTAATTAATCAAACTTAAAATGCAGGTGATGCTGCGAAATTAACTGGAACAGTAACCAAAAATTTTATACTTTTAAATATAGAATAAATCTGCACAAGTCACGTACACGCAAAATGGTTCGTATCCTTCTTGAAGACCACAAGTTGTGAAATATTTGAGCGTGTGAACGTTTTGACCAAAGTTAAGTTTTACTCGCTGGCCAGTTGAAAGCGAAAACGCAGGTACAAATCCTGAAACTATTAAATCGAGCGTAGCGTTGAAAACTGTCCCAAGATTTCACAGATCTTTGTCTAAACCCGCTCAGTTAATTTTGTTGTATCTATTAAAACAACAGTAACAAATTGCATCACGATTTGCCATAATTTGTTAATACACTAATATACAACAGATTTACTTTATTCCTTCAAATATTTTGTAACTAACAGTGAGTCTAGTTTGACTCAAACTACTCAAAATGTGAGCTCAAATATTGAAGAGTTTAAATACATACTCATTACGCCGGTGTTACAAAGTATTTTTAACGTCTCTGCATTTTGGCTTTGGCCGCACTAGATGTCGAGGACCGCGTTAGCTATTCTTACCCATATTTTCCTATGATTTGGCTTGTTCAGTAAAGCACAGTCAGTGAGCTGCATTTAACAGCTGTCTTGGTCAGGACGTCATTCACAGGGATATCTCGAATTCTGAACTCGAACAGGGAGTCTATGTTTTCTTTTATTCCGCACAACTCCAATTTTAATGTTACTTGGTCTAAATTAAGTCACAAACTATGTGTTAAAGAGGATCTGCATCAGTCGATGGACCGCTCACAAAGGCACTAACTGCAGCCCACTCTACCGCCTGTATGCGTGTTAAACTGTTATTATCTCTGCGAATTTGAAAATCTACGCACCAGAACAAGGACAAACGCGTAGATGTCTGATCAAACAAACTTAAGAAATCTGTTCAACACTTATATTGCATGCTACCGTATAAGGACTCCGGAACTGTGTAGATTTATGTGGATGGAGAGGTTTGGGCGTAACGGTGATTTTGGTTTATGCTGGTAGTCGCACCAAATTCACAATCATCCTAACTAAATGTTGTATTGAATTGTGCTGTTACTTTATGATCTTGCGTCGCCTCTTAGTAATGATTTAGATGCAGTTTATGTGTAGTGTTGGTGGCACCTTTACGATCAAAATGCAAACTCTTATACAAAATTGCAACCATTGTGCATTTTTAACATTTTACGGCCTCCACGACCTGACAGAACTATTTTTGAGACCATATTTGTAAATGCTTTGATTAGATAGTGCACATCTAACTGTCACAAAATCGCATCCAGTTTCGTTTTCAGTTTTAGAAATTTTATGCTGCAGCATTGCTTAGATAGTTAACATAAATATAAGAACAATCATATGAAAGCTTGAATTGAACCTAATACTATACTAGCATGTATGTAGTAGTGTTTCGGGAAAACTGCCGTAAATTTTTTGTAAGACAAAAGCGTCACAACAGATAGTATTATTACCTTTTTTGGCGATCTCAAAACTTAAGCAGGATCTTTGGATCTTTCCTAGACCCTTCAAGAGGAAATGTTTTACAGTGTTAGTCTCACTTGTACAGATAACCTGCATTGTTTGTTTGTTGTGAAGAGTGATGTCACACTTAGGATGGCACCATGGACTAGACATACACTGCAAATGCCATACGATTTGACCATTATAACTACGGTTAGTTTCGAATGAAACTGATTTTTACCAAAATTTATATAATACGTTGCGTTATATGTATTAAATGTATTTTGCATTACATTTATTATATTGCATATTACTTCCTTTATATTAGCGGGTTTGTTTCTATTAAAACCTATATTTAACAAAAACTTTACGTATCGAATGGTGCTAATTTAGATAGAATTTACCCTTAATTTCACATTGCAGGGCGCTCACTGTTCCGGCATGGCGATTCAATGACAACGTTCAAATACTATAAATTGGACAAGTCTAGAAGAACCGCGTTAAGGAAGCGATATAATCTACGCGTTTATTACGTAGGAGCATACATGTTGTAGAGACTGATGAGTGAGTAGACTTAAGGTGACCCCATCCAACCATCTTAGTCTGTCAATACTGATATCGAATCGCAAACCCTTGTTGCGGAAAACCGGCTTAATTTCATTCGGTTTTTGGGTAACCGAAAATTGGCAAAATCAAATACAAGTGCCAGAAATTAGACCTTGTGTTCGAACAGAATTTTGGCGATTTCAGTTTGCTGAAATTCTGTTCCCTAACGTATTATCATTTAAATTTGGATTATAGAGTGTTGGCGAACAAATTTAATGCAAAGTGACGTCACAATAAAATCGACAAATTTTCGGGCCCACCGAAACACGCGATATCGTCCTGGAATTTCAGACCTCTCCCATGTATGTAATTGATATTTTATTGAGGCAACCATCGCATTTCATAGCGTTTCCTTAATTATGTGAATCCGAAGTTGCAACAAGATATTGTCATTGAGTATACGACATAGAAAACAACATTATTGTATAAATGTATAGCCATGATTAGTTATTCCCGCCGACAAAATATTCTTCTTTAACAAATAGCCGAAAACCTCAATTTTAACCTTCTTATAACTTAAAGTGCTATTCCATTATAATTTCTGTGATCCCACGAGTAGTAACACTTGCTTGGCATTTACTGAACTTGTTTGTCTTCTAATTTTACCTTAATAGTTTATTATTAATCGTCACAAAGCTTAAACCAATGCCTCGCATTAAAAAATAACGGCGCTACTTCGGCGCTACTCAGAAAATGATGGAATCACAATTTTTCTTCTTCAGTGACCATATTGGACCCAAATTAGCGCAAAGTTAAAAAAAATTTTCTCCACTTCCATCCCCCTCCAGGGGGCGCATACGAACACCCCTAAATGCGTGGATTGGCATCCAAAAACTTTTTTGTGTATCTTTTTTGCTTTGTCAACCATTTATACTGCGGCTCCGATTATATATCTGCTACATTATGTTGACTAACTGTATGAGATTTACTACTGTATGGGTACCAAATTCCCAAATTAGGGCTCAAATCAGTGAGAAGCTTACGGGCCTGAAAAAGCCAAAGCTGTGTATATCGATAAATTCATAGCCTGCATTGAAAACTCACAAATTAATTATATAAGTTTTGATTGTATGAAAAAAGTTATTTTGCGAAATATTATGCAACAGTTATTGTGTAAATAATAATTGCAAAAAGTTTGTATAGAATATCATATAATTATGTATTGAGTTAATGCGCAAGCAAAACCTGTGCCCATCGACTATGCTATTTTATAATAGCCGATAGCCAAGCGCAAACCCTTGTTTCGAAATAAATGCGGAAATTTCATCGGTTTTTCGATAACAGAAAATTGGCAAAATCAGAAGCAAGTGCCGAAAATTACAAGTTGTGCTAGAACACAATTTTGACGATTTTAAATTACCAGTGAAAACTTTTATCTAATGCCGATCAGCTTCTGATTTATATTTGTCTCTGTTCGCGAACAAATTTAACGTAATACTGACGTCACAAATCAATCGCTCCTGACACTTAGGTTACAGTGTTCGCGAACAAATCTCGCGAATCCAAATCCGGCAGATTTTCGTTCGCAAAAATTCGGTAATCTAATTTTGTTTGAAATTTCACGAACACAAATTTGCCGGATTACTGTCACAGCGCTGCGTGTAAGAGAACAGTTTTGCGCAGGATTACGGTTTTCCAAAAACTTTCGGCAATAGATTTTAACCGCAATAGCAAAATAGGATTATTTAGGGGCGTATGTTAAGTTTACTGTCGCATAACTAAATGTTTGTATGAACTTTATGTAGACTATCATACAGATATTGTGTAACTAATAATTGTATAAATTTTGTGTAGACTATTATACAATTATTGTGCAACTAACCATTGTATAAATTTCGCGTATAATATTATACTTTAATTGTATAAAATATTGTTGTATAAACTAAGTATTGTCTCCATTCTGAAATGTGTAGTATGTCAATACGACTACAAAGTGCTTGTGTAGGATATATATTTTGTTTATAAATTATTAAGATTTTTACCATCACCAACTGAAATATTGTCAAACGCCATTTCCGCACCGGAATTGTCGAGCAACAGTTCGCCGTTGAGTGAAAAACCTGAAACAAAAAAATAATAGCGATAAAATCAGGGTTTAGCTAGTGGGACCTTCCTAGTACAGTTTCATTTAAACATGCAAAATAAGCGATACCATTTTAAATTAAGTCGTTGTTCAATGATTTGTTCAGTACTGCATAGACATAAGGTAGGAACAAAATAGGACGCTATTTGTGTCGGCTTGTGATAAAACTTTGTCGGTAAAAACAGACACACGCCAACTCTTCAATAGTGACCACATAAAGAAAATTCGATACAACATGAAATGTGTCAATTCCTAAAAAACATTGAAAAAATGTCCGTTGGTTAGACTTATCATGCAGTCAAATGTGCACATATAGGTATTACAAGAAACGCAAAAAGTGAACGGAAATAGCTTAATGCTTATGGTTCAAAATAGTATTGATTTGGTTCAGCTTTCGCACAACTAATAGCAAATTCAAACGATTCATAAACGATCAAATTAAATCATACCTTCCGCGATTTTAACGCGCTTGATAGAATAATTTGAATCACAAGAATACCACAAGCAACAAAGTTTTAAACTAACAGCGACTTATCTACTATATGCACATGTATAGGAAGTAATTTAACGATATTGAAAAAGCTGTGGACGCAACTTTTTGCGTTCAAATATAATTGCTAACATTTTAGCTGTAGCGAAAGTGTAAAACAGTGAATCTATACGCTGTATCAAGTCAAAAATCTTTTAACTGAACAGCTGCGGTCAAAAGATGTTTTACCAAGTAACCAGTATATTCATCCCTTTAACGTTAAGAATCAGCACAAATTTGAATTTAGGAGCTGTGGAAAACTGAAATAATAAATTTCAGTAGGTCTATTCGAAAGTAGAAGTTAATTCAAGGTCATTTTAAAATTTAAACACTAAAATATTAACAAAATGAATCCGCTAAAATTGATTTCAAATGGCGAAAGAAAATAACTCTTCTAAATATCGCACAGATTTTAGTACGAATCATAACCAGAAAATACAATAACAGGTCAAATTATCATTGAATATGCATTGAAAATACAACAACCAGGTCCAAATTTGTTAACAAACTCTGCTAGATAGTGTCATTGTGCGACTAAGAATTTGAAGTCTCTGGCAGTTTTAAAATTTCACAAAACTTAAAAATGGCTGTAGTATGATAAATTCACTTTTTATGGTAGAACATATTCAAATTCCAAAATGTGACACACACTCTACTGTATTCCATCCATCATTACACTTTAAATTATTCAAATCTTATCTGTGTTCATGGACTTATAACCTACATGAGTACTGAAAACTCGTTTATCCGTTGCTACTAAGAACCAATTTAAGCAACAAGTAAATGGTCAATGCGACAAAATGTACTCTGTCTTACTTATTGTTCGATCGTTCATATCGATGAAGCATCCGACGACGTCACCGACTTTCCATTCGCGACCATACAATTCGTGTCCTTGATGCCACTTGCGAACCAAGTACCTAGAAACAAACATAATATACGCATGGATAATTACTTTTAAAAGTGAAAGTAAATTAAATAATTAAATACATTACCAGTCATATGAATATATATATCGATTTGATATAGATAAGTCATCGAGAATTACGTATTTTTATCCTCTTAGCTCTGCGCGAATTAAAATATATTATAATTAATATATTTATTAATAAAAAATATATAAAAAGTTCGTTTATACATTCAAAGACGTAAGCGAAGTAAACTGTTTGTAACTTGCATGTTAAATAAAAGTATTACATTGCAACTGCTGTAATTCGGAAACGCCTTGACGAATTTCTATCTTAAAATGAAAAAAACTTTGTACCCGTCAAATCCGTACGACATATCATCTTCTCCGATACTGAGATCTGGTGAAGCGTTGATATCCATCCATCCGACTTTGATAAATCCCGGTGACAATATTTCGCATTCATAATACCTAATATTGAACAAATGATCCCTAGTTACATTTAAGACAAAATAGATTTTACGACGAGTAATATTTGTCACAACAAATCTTATACTTACTACAGCCTGGTCGTCAATTCGGATAAATCTAAATCCAATGTAGATGATCCCAGAGAATGTTTAAACTTCTGTCCTAAGATAAATGGTTGACAAATTCACACGTAATAGTCACATTGTGCTATGCGATATATATGGTGTGGCGACTGTTATAATAAATGAACAATAAAAACGTTTACATTTAAATTTTAAACTAATGTTTGTGGTTTGTAAATAATACAAGCAAAGCTGGACAAAGTACGATTATTTGCCATGTAGCGTTACGAATTGGTAACTACAATATTGATAACAAGTTTTGTAACTTTCTGTTTACAAATTTGTTAGTTCGATAATATTTATAGATTTGCTACTGTATGGATCATTTTTTCTGATGTTTCTATGATTACAATTGTTGGACAAAGTTGTATGCTTAAACTAGAGATCTGTAGGTTACCATTGGTTCAACGGACTGGACATAGTTGGTACAGGCTTTGTATGTAGCCCCATTAATGTTTAGATTATTAATACCGTTTGATTTACCCTATGTAATGTCAGATGTTATTTGCGTTCCCTAAAGCACAAACTGAGATAGCGGACAATATTTTTATAAAATGGATTTTTATCTATTTTGTACTCGAACTGTTTCAAATTGATTTCGATGTGATGGTATGAGTCAAGATTCAAAAATTTATTTGTCACATGTGAAACTACATATTAGATTAGAAATTTTCGTGAAAAATTTAGGCGAATAAAACTTGTTAATTTTTTAAAATTTTATCTCAACGTGAACATAACATCCTGACAAATATAGCCCAAACGTTTAAAACGCGTAGGTTTACTCACATACACAACACAGTATTTATTAGAAACAAACGCGGAAGACGTAGCATGCGCTACAGCTTTTAAATCACCGAATACCTTATATCAAAACAATTTAAATTAATATTTAAATAAACAATAAATCTTTAAATCATTTTCAGTCAAAGATATTGATTAAAAATAGATCAATCTTTGACGGTATCTATATTGGATAGTGCAACTTTAACTTTATACTCACTCTGTATCAGATACTGAGCGCATCACAGTCAACCTCATTATGAGATAATTTGCTTCGTAAATTTCGTAGCGTACCTTTCTAATAGAAGTAAAACGCGACAAAAAATTACCACTTTCCACTTGCACAGACATAGTTCTTTTCTCCACGATATTAGCGCATCACAGTCAACCTCAGGCTGAGATAATTTGTCTCGTAAATTTCGTAGCGTACCTTTCTAATAGAAGTAAAACGAGACAAAAAATTACCACTTTCCACTTGTACAGACATAGTTCTTTTCTCCACGATATTAGCGCATCACAGTCAACCTCAGGCTGAGATAATTTGTCTCGTAAATTTCGTAGCGTACATTTCTAATAGAAGTAAAACGAGACAAAAAATTACCACTTTCCACTTGTACAGACATAGTTCTTTTCTCCACGATATGTTCGTACGTTTTGTTTCAATGCTTCGGTTTCCTTCATAAGTCCTATTGAAAATTATTGAAATAAAAAATGATTGATACTTTTGATATATAAATCAAATTATATTTTTATTGTCGTCGACGCAACATCTTTTCAAACGCTAGATACGGAATCTCTGCCAAGGTTAGCCTTAACCTCAAAAATATTCAACTTTTTATGAAGTGTCTATGGAATAAAAGTGTTCTCCTTATAGACCACATTAAAGGAAAGAGAAGTTTGAACACGATCTTGATCTGAGTATTGAAAAATCGAGACAGATCGATGTGGATTTAATTTGTTGTTTACTATTTTTGAAATAGCCGCATGACGTTATGGCTGGTTTACGTTAATTTGTGTGTGCCGTGGCTTAGCTGTGTCCTAATTGTGGGCGGTGACTGTCAGCATGTCCGCGTAACAACGTATCTACAGCGACGGACATATGTGACAGTCTGCCGTGACTGTATGGATTTTTTGATCAGTCAGAGCTGACTATGTAATATGTCCTTAGTGATAAAAAGGCCTATTTGGCGCGGACAGTTTTTAGCGCAGCAGTACAAGCAATATGATATCCTGTAGCTGAAGTTTAAATTACTTGAAAAGGCATAGCCTACACTGAAATTTGTCAGTCAGTGATGCTATGGCCGGTACTATCAAGGTGAAAGTCGATGACTTACCTTGGGAGTGATGCAGCAAGTACATTTTAACTAATATGTCTGCACTAAGATAAACTGTGAAGTGATGCGCACTTCTGATTCGGGAAGCGCAGTTTCGGAACAATAGTATTCAAAATGCTTTCTGTGAAAGAAATTTCATTGAATTTCGCAAGTACTAGATATTCTTTTGAAATTCAAAGAAACATTCCTTGAATTTTCAAAGAATTGACTTTGAAATTTCAAAGGTATGTAATTCTTTGAAAGGTAATTCTTTGAAATTTCAAGGAATGTTTCTTCGAATTTTAAAACAATATCTCGTGGAGCAAAATTCAAAGAATTTTTTTAAATTTCATAGAAATCTATATTCAGTGTAGTTATAACTTGAATTTTATGTTATTGCAGAAAAAATTCCATGTTTCACTCAAACAATGCGACCATTAAAGCTAGTTAAGTTTTGTTAGTCAGTTGCCGTTCGCATTTTCTAATATTCATAAAAATCGTATCTAATAAATGCCAAAGTTTTTGCTGAAATACGCGCACGTGTTCGTGAACTACGGAAGTGTACTGATAAACTATAATCATTTGAGTAAAGAGCACACCGTACAAGTGTAACATATTAGTTTGCGTTTCCGTCTTGACTTTACAACAAATGCAATACTCTGGGCGGCTCTATAGAACCTTTTCAACTATATTTATATTACGTATATTGAACGTGAACATGAAGATTGAGGACACATGTTTTAGGAGTATCACTCCTTGATTTTATGTACCACAAGCAAAAGAAAAAATCAGAACATGGGCCAAGAAGCTGTTGGTTTAATCTAACACAGTACTGCATAAAGCATACATGAATCGGGCAAAGATTTTGACGTGCTTTAGTGCATATGAATCGTGACCTAACCGTAAAATTCATAGAACTGCTCGGTGTGGTCAGTTAACTAACGTGTGGGTGTCGTGAACCTATGTTTATATGGTTTGGTTAAAACTAATGCGTGGTGTGATGTAATCAAAAAGAAATATTTAGACAGATGTTACAAATGATTTAATTAGTCGCCTTAGCTTCTATTTTTAATGCACAGTTTGTTTACATTTTGTCCGCAGATTGTTATGCATTTGTATCAACGTAGATTGCGTTTGATGCATTAATAGAGTTCGACGTACGGCGTGCCTTTGCAAGTGCGTATCTATTCGTTCACTTTATGGAAACTTCCTTAACCAACCGAGCAATGGTGCCTAAATAATTTACAAGATAATAGCTAACGCATAAGGCTCGTATTCAAACGATCCAGGTTCGGTCCGGTGATGAGCCAAAAGGGTGTTCAACATTATACGAAACACATATTGATCCTTGCGGGAAAGGGTTAATATGCAAAGTGAAAAGTTGTTAATTTACTCACTATACATATATTTTAAATACTGAGTATAAATAGTTTTACATAATTATTGAAACTTTTTAAGTTAAATTGGGTCATTCGTAAAAGTATATAATAAGCCAATCGTTAATTCACTATTAATGCCTTCTGTCAATTGCTCACCTGTATCGATTTCGACGGCCGGTGGATCGATCACAACGCCGTAAGCAAGGATTGTCCGCACCGTCTCACTCGAAGTTTCCAGGTTCGCTTCTTTGATTCGAACGTCCAACTTGTCGTACTGAACAAGATGTGGAGTACGTTTTTGAACCGGATCCTAATTGAATAATTTGGCACAGATTAATACGTGTGTAGATGTATTTACATATATATAGATGTTTATAAACATATATGTAAATGTTTATACTAACTTATTTAATTACATATATGTCGAATTTAATGCTACACCAAGAAGATGTTCTTACAATAACAAATCATTGGATGTTGAACGTATATTCTGTTCGTTTCCGTATGCCCGCCTGTCAGGGCTTCCTCCTCCCCTTTCTTAAAATATTTGCCATGGAAATCCCTCACATATCCTAACGGCTAGCCTGCTAAACACAGCAGCAAATATAATGTCGGATTTGATGGAGACGATGTCATACAATTTGTTTTGCTTTGACATAGACATTGGAATGGTTAAAATATACAAAACATTAAAAACGACAACGTCATAATCTCAAAATTTACGCCCATTGAAATTAAAAGGATATTAGATTGTTGGAATTAAGAATGACTTTGTTTTGTGATATGCAACAAATACAGTGTCAGCCTTACATATTTCCAACTGGCTGAAAGAATCAGTATAGTTATTCTATAATTATGACCGAATCAATAATTATTAAAGTATTAAAAGCGCCATTCATATTCTCTACTACCATTGAACCAGGGTGCACTAAACTGTAGAAAAATACATCATCTTGCTATTAATACAACGACCTAATACATAAAAGAATAACGCGTATTACTATTTTGCACAAAATATATAATTCACTAATTCTTTCCCTTTGACTGCTTCTGGATATGTTTATGGCGAATGATGCTCACGGCTCAAATATTGTTTTCCTATTATTATCCATGTTTGAAGCATATCTTCGCGAAGCGTAGCTTCCACACAAATGGTGATTTATTACATGTCTATTTAAGTAGTGACAAACTTTCTCGATATCTTTTGAATGCTTATTTTGTACAAGTTTCGCTCCTATCCGACGAATTTCATTATTAGGAACTATGACGATAAAGCTGCCTAATTTCACCATTTTCAATAATTTTTATATAATTATAAACAGCTGTCTGCTAAAAATTAGAACCGAACTTACGATAAGTGGTATTTGCAGCAGTTCGCTCACAAAAAAATATGGAATCTTTTTACCCGGAGCAAGATTTTGTGCAGATCATAAAGACCAAATCATTGAAGTTAACCTCATTAACGCCAAACGTCCATCCTCGTGCCACCTTTTCTCGTGCCCAAACGCTGTGAGTATTCTCAGCAAGTTGCTCGACAAGACCGATCAGTTTTCCGTCCAACGTATTTTTATTTAATTATAAAGAGCTGTCTGCTGAAAATTAGAACCGAACTTACGATAAACGTATTTACAGCAGTTCCCTCACAAAAAATATGGAATCTTTTTACCCGGAGCAAGATTTTGTGCAGATCATAAAGACCAAATCAATGAAGCTAACCTCATTAACGCCAAACGTCCATCCTCGTGCCACCTTTTCTCGTGCCCAAACGTTGTGAGTATTCTCAGCGAGTTGCTCGACAAGACCGATCAGTTTTTCGTCCAACGTAATTTCTCGAGTGTCCAAGGGCGTTGGTTTGTAGTTGTTACGCATTAGGAATCTGTAAAAAAAGATGTTACGTCATATATATGCAAACCTCAAGTTTGTTACTCTTCAAGACATGCCTGAGCACAGGCTATTTGACAAGTTTCTTAATAAGGTGAGTATGTAGTAATTTTGTCTGGCTCCCATCTCACCCAGCCATTGTACCGTGTTAGCTTACATTGATATGTTTTTTCCATCTCCGCTAGTGTACCCAATGAATAAATACCTAAATGAAAATAAATAAAATAGCGCATATAGCTTTTTCATTCTAGCTGAGGATATTTCGTATGCTGTTTTTTTTAATTTTATATTTTTGTTCTTGGTTTTTGTTTTATTTTTCATATTTTGTTTTTGTTTGCTTTTTTGTATGTCTTTTAATGCATGTTTTAACTCATAACATTTTTGCTACTCAATTTTAGAGCTTGTTCGAAAAATTTGGTAGATGTTTCTAAATAAAACTCGAACCCTGATAATTGTTTATTCTTTTGAATAATAGAACCATCTTTGTATCTCATGCCGTATACCGTATTATACCATCGTACTATGTTGTTATACTTTTTGTATCTATCCTTTTATAAATAAATTAGTATCGCGAAGTTAATATATTGAATTTACTGTCTATATAACGACAAAACTACAAGGTCTGAAAAGTGTATTTGTAAACAGTGAGTTGCAAAATCAGGTGAAGGGGTCCAAACCAACTTATACAATCACTACTAGTGTAAAAATAAGGTGTCAGTATGAAATGCGCAGTATAAATACGCACTGGAAGCATAATAGTCGATTTGCAAAACTAGAGAATAGGGTTTTTAGTCAGACCCAAGGTCATCGCGTCCTCTTCAAAAGTGAACGGCGGTCGTTCACATTCAGTCTTTATAACCACAATAGTTATCTGATTATCTATCTAATTATAGGTTATCTAAGTTTTGGAAGTTGGCAAAATAATACAAGCATGTTGCTTAAATATTTACTGAGTTGATAATACCCCTGTCAGGACGTGCCGCCCGACAATTTTTGCCCGCTAAATGACAAATAGCCACCTAAAGGCCGACTAGCCGCAGACTTGCACAGACTAGATTATGCAGTTTGAGAGTCATAGTAACCAAAATAACAATCTGTACTCTACTTGCCTATAACGGGAATGGATAAAATAAATTCTATTTCCATTCAGCAGATGGCGTTTGGCTCTCAACTTATCAACCTGGTAAGATTTTTTCTCAACATGGCAAAGTCTTCTCAACCTTATATGATTTTAACTTACCTTTCAATATGGTATTTTGTATATTTATTGGTGTTTTTCCACTGAAACTTACATTATACTACACAGTCTAACAGCGGTTATAATTGAACACTTTACAAATTCCAACTTGAGACTGGTTGCCCAGTGGAAGTATGTGCGTGTAGCAATTCCTGATTCACTTATCTGTATTTGATGCAGCGCAGAAAGCTTTGGCCACAATCAACATCCGACTCGGTAGTCTAACCGTGGTCTCCACAAGCGTGCTAACCTGGATGACATTATTTGATGTTATATGATTGCACTACATAAAGTAATTGTAATATTTTTGTCAGTCTCGGCGACTCGTTTATCTATTCACGGTGACCAATTTTGCACAATTTGTGGGGCTCCGGTCTTTTATGATCATGAATCGACGGAATTTGTTTGTCGCAGGAGATTATTTTTGCAGTTCATTTCACTTAGACGTGTTGAAGCCAACACCAAAAGACTTGTATCGTTTAATAGCGAGAAAATCCAGCTACAATTTTTTATTAAAGATATAATTTTTCTTCAAACTCTGCGAAAAGCAATTCTTTGCAATCCCAACTGTCCCCAAAAGGCGGTACTACTGCGCCTGGTTCGCCCCTCTGTTACATTTCATTGTAACAAGTGAAGCTACTGCTCATCTTTGGAGTGCATTAGAGAAGAGTATGGCACTTCCCTGTACTCCCATGTAAAACATGTGTCATGACGCGGCGTTTTAGGTCGGACCTCTTCCCCTGTTTTTTTTTTTTGGGGGGGGAGGGTCGTCATACACAGACGTCCTCTCCCCAGTTTCTGTGGGTGTAGCTCGGACCCCTCGAGATTTGGCTGGGGTAAATCGGACCCCCCAGAACCTGGGGAGGATCTGTGTTTGACGACCCCCACTAAAACTGGGGGGTTAGCCGAAAACGTCCCTACCATCAAACAAGGCCTAACATATGAGTGCAGGGAATTGTCATACTCTCCTCAAAAGCACTCTTGTTCACATCAAAGTGCCATCTGCATGAATATCGTGCACGAAATTAAAAAAATTCAAATGGTAGATAAATATTTTCACCTACGTGTTCGGTAATTTGATATTTTTCAAACGATTCGGCGGTACGTCCATCGTCATGTGATAGTTTAGTGCAGAGATTGTTCTGAAACATTTGAAATTTAATATTACAGTTGCACCCGTTGATATCTTACTGACTTATATAAAACGCAACACAATATTTTTAACTCTATTCTGCGAATTTATGCGTTTGTCAATTGTGGACTATTATGGCTCCAACCCGAATTTACTGGTAACATCAAGGCAATGTTTAAAAAGTTGCCGAGCATTTCTTATACCGCTTGAATTACCTATATCAGCAGCCTTGTATTACCTACATAGCTGCGATGGTATTTATATAACACCTGACACTGATTAGCAGTTTTCGAGGTTAACTGCACAAAATGTATCCAAAATGACAAACTCAGTCTATCTCACGACATTTCATAGATATAATGCGAGCACTGATAATCAAAGTGCCTACACATGACCGGCTATGGAACAGTTATTCTAAACACTGCATGTCACGGTGCCAAAAAACTCAATTAGCTAGCGCTTTCATGATATTTGGCCTAAATCTCCTATGACGGTTGTGTTCGATGCAATATTGGTTTGCAGGTTCGAGAATGTTTTTAGGTTGTACTGCGACATCGTGTAAAATCATATATGTACAATGCCGGAACAAATCAAGAACATAGTCGTTTCCCTCAATTTATTACTTAAAAATCGTGCAGCCCGAGCGTACACTGCTAACTGTGGAATTACAAGCTTTCTAAGTCATTCGATCTCACTAATTCTACAATTGTTTGAATACAATTTGTGAGTGGAAATGTATAATATAAATGTTTTTTTTACAAAATCTAAAGAAATCTAGGTACAAGAAGTAGTGAGGCTCACTTCAGCGTATCCAGCGCCAACTGAACATTATATGACTTTTCTTCAAACGGAAGACTATCGTACGTTGTAAGACACGGATGTGTTCGTTTTGATTCACTGCGTCGCTTAAAATACAAAATACAAATTATAGTCATGCAATTATCAGTTGGAATAGGAAAATATTGCAAAAATAAATTTGCAATCAAATATTTTGTCGCAGACTCATGATCAGCTATATTATATACAATACTGCATACTTCCAAGAAACGAGAGTAGCGTAACAGCGTTTCAACAGCCCAGTGTAATCGTGGCAAACGATATCTATAAAACTTACTTCTCCATATGTCCATCCATGAGAAATTTTATTCATCGCCCATAATTCGTGCATATTTGCAGCCAGCCGATCATGCATTGCTTCCACTTCGCGGGGCACACTTACCTGAAACAGCGAACAAATTACTTTTAACAGCCACATTGATAAAATATGACACTTATTATTCAAGTAAAAATATTAAACTATATAAAATTAATTAGTCAGGTCTAAAATTATAGAAAATTTCTTGGACAAATTTCATTTCTATTAAGAAATTCAAGCTTCGAACAATTTATGTGCTAGCGTTGATATTTAATAATGTACACATAAAATATTAGTAAGTATCGGTAATGGAAACTACATAAATCAACGGCTTAAATCAGCACATTTTTGATCAAGTTGCCACCATTCAGCCTACTCGATGTGGCGATCAAAAACGTATTCATGACATAACATTTGTTATCCTGCTGAGACTGCTAAACGTTGTTTTGTCAGATGCACAAATTATTTGGATCTTCACTTTAAAAATGCGCAAGGATATTTAGATATTTGGTAAGACTGAGTTATAACCAAAGAATTATCTAAATTGATCATTATTTTTTAAACAGTATAATTCGTCACTTTAAATGAAACAACATTAAACTAAAAATTGTTTGTTTTTAATTCTTTTTAAATCAATATTTGTGTTCATGCCCGCCGTCTTTGGTTGATCAGTTCACCTAAGATTAGTAAATTTAACTGGGCCCTACCATGCCAAAAAATACAACCTTACTGTCGATATATCAATTGGTGTTGGCACAAAGACGCTATTACGCATGAGAAGTGTTGATGGTCCGCCGAACACGTTTTTAGCAATGTCGCCAAACTCGAAACACGATTCGATACGGATGGGTTCTTGAGCCGCTTCATAGATAGCTGAGTAGTTTGTTGGTGGTCCAAAGCGTAGTCGGCCCTGGTCACCACCAAAAATAAATCGACAACTGAAACTACGCAAAACTAAGATTAAAAATATAAATGGCGATTGTAACAACGAAAACAACTTAAAATCGTATTTCAAAAGCAGTTAAAATAAAATTTTGCACATATTAATATGCCTTTTTATTTAACTAAAACATATTCAATCGTGTTTAACGTCCTGTTTTTGATAAAAATGAAATAGTGTATCAAACAAACAAGATTTTCGAAATAACTCCAGAACTGCCGTCACACAAAAACTTCTATTTGCCAGAAGCTATATGTCCGTATGATCGAATATATACTGCGATGGCAGTTCGACGGTCTCAGTAAGGTTTCAAAACATGGATGGGTTTGGATCGCGTTTTTACTGGAATCGAGTGGTATCAGCTTCAATGAATCCTCAGCTGTCATGTTGCATTTGTTAGGCATCCTGTGGCACTGTTTAGTGAAATATGGATAGATATCGGTTTCCATTTATTAAAGTGATTTTATTTTTACATTATAGTAATGTTACTCGAGTCATTTAGCTTTTGCTACGTCATTTCATGGTCTACCGGTCTACGTCAGGAGCAGAGGTTGGGGCTCTTCACTCTAAGTGCAAAATTCGGAATGGTTTCGAAAGTGGAATGCGTATATAACACGCAATACTTGATTTCGAAAACATTCTGAGTAAGAAATGTTTGAGCACAGCAGAATTTAATGAAGTCTACCCAAAATCCTAAGATTCCGTCACGAAAGAAATATGACTTCAGCAAAAAATATTAACACCGATAAATATGTACGATTGGGTATAATTTATGTACATAATTTCTGACATTAATTTACCAAAAAATAGGCTTCAGCTCTGTATTTTTCGGACTTAAAGATGAATATTCCTACATGTTATCTTATGTTGTACGCAATGGTACAGGTCACCAAGAAATCATATATAAATTGTGACGGAAATTTAACTCTGAATAAGGCACCTCATACAATTGTTACGTCAGAATCAAAAACCAGATATCGATATCTTAATAAACATGACAAAATAGACACTTCTTAGCTGGTTATTAGCAAAAAATCCAAAATAGCAGCAATAGCTGTTAATAGTACACAGTAAAGACTTCCGTAATGTGATCTGATATAGTACATAATCCCCTGTTTGCTAAACCCAACAACCCCATCGAAACATATTGTTTTCACTCTGACGGATATAATATAGCATATCATCATGAAAAGTAAAAAATTAATAAAATAAAGCTAAAATTAGTAACTAAATTTTGATTAAAAAGGTTATAAAATCTACCTTGTAATGGTCGATAAACTTTGTACTTTCCCGCAAAAAATGTGAGCTGTGTGCAGCTGAGCTATATGAATATACGTTAAGAGCCATGGCCGCGGCTCTGAATCTTAATTTAAAGCACATTTCCTTATGTCCTGAACTAGCACGTTGATCATAACTGAAATATTATAGCCAAAACAAAAAATGCAAAACAAACCTGACTTTTGAGGACAAACTCATAACCGGAAAATAGAATCCCCGTTCGACAAGGAAATTTGTAAATTGACCGTCCATTTTATTTCCGTTGAGCGAAAATTTAATAGTTTGTAGACCGAGATCCATGTAGCAACCGATAACATCACCTTTCTGTAAACTCCTGATTCCGACTTGCTTCGAGACTCCGGCTAAAAGCATGATACGAGTGTTAGAGTGATAGTACCGCATGCATTTATCAAACTGTGTCATAAGCACGATATAAATCTATGAATGGTGAACCATAAAGAATTATGCATTATTTTGTCATAAGCCATACCAATAGTAACAGTTATAGTATAGCTTTCAGCGCAATCAGACATTTATATGCACGGTTTAATTGAATACTGTTGCACGATTTTTTTGCTAAAATAAAGCACGTTACTTCACGGTCTGATAACGAATTATAATTGCATTTATAATTAGTTTGTACGATCTGTAGTCGTTGGTTTTTAGATTTCATAGTTTATTGCAAACATTTATTAACATATACAGTTTGAAGGCTATGCAGTTAGTTTGACAGTTCATCAGTTGTAATTGACCATAACAGATATGCCACCACAGAGCATCATCGCTACAATATCTCTTGAATATGGCCAAGAAAATCGCGAGGTAATCATTATATAAACAACGTCAATTTTAAACCAATATCACACGATCGTGGTGTAATGCTCAAATTAGTATATGTTGACTAAGAACACCATATATTGGGTCATTCCTATGAAAGACCTATTTTATTTTATCTAATATATAATATAAAAATAATATAAAAATATAATATAAAAATATTATAATATAAAAAAATAATATAAAAAAATACAAAATAATAATAAAAATAAAATAAAAAAATAAAAAAAACCAATATAAAAAATAAAAAAGTAATAAATTGCCAAAAAAATTTTATATATTATTTAGGCTTTAATTTGGGATTATAAAACATTATGGCTGTGTAGTTCAGTGGTTAGAACATAAAACAGTATAGGAGTGTAGCCAAACAGTTGCGGATTCTAATCACCCTTCTAATATTTTAAGAATACTGTACGATATGAGTAGTTTACGGGGTACGTTGTGCAAGATTTAAACGCAACTATTCTCTGAAGTTTAAACGTAAAAGCGTTTGTCTGTTGTCTCCATATAGATAATCAACGCACGACATAATAAAGCACCCAAGTAACTATAAGGATAACACATGGCCCAGGTCAAGCCAATGCAAGTAATGTTATATCCTTAAAAAGGAACAGCTTAGTGCGGGCAGTTCCGCCAAACAGCCCGTCAAGATAGTCATAGTCTAAGGCTCATATAAAAAGGTAAGCTTTTGGCTAAGGCATAGCCTTAGTAATCGAGACCGGCACAAACTACGATGCGCTTATGATCATCATGGTTACTTTGGCCGAAGATAGAGATGTAGCCTTAAAAACCACACCGCCCCTTTAAAAATTTTCCTGCTTCACGGCTCACTTTGAAACAAAATTCAGAATCTTCAAGTATCGGACAGAAGCTATTTTTGTTACGCTGCACGTTTTTTTACATAAAAATCAGTATGCCTTAATCGTAACAACCAATGATGGGCGTTAGCTTTTAACATTAGTTTATATTTCTTATTTGATAACATTCGTGTAAAACACAGCAATGACAAAAATTTACCAGTCCACATATTAAAGCCGTCAAATCCAAACGAATTCAGATCGTCTCCGACAGCAGATCCGCCAAATCTTCCCGACGGGCCCGGATATGGTACGAAGCCTTGTGAACATGCCCATCCTACACGCAAATTGGCCGGATAGCTCGTCATTTGTTCAATGTGTTCAATTTCAGCTTCGTAGTACCATCTTTGGAACATTGTTGATCCAGGAATGAGACCAACCATAACGTTCGGCATCATGCTGAATGAGGACATAAAAATGTTAACGTTAGAATGGTAAAATCTGCTTAAATGCTAGAAATGAGCATAAAATTTAGCTTAGGATATTTGTTATAAATCTTAGTAACGTCATGGCTAACAATTCATGCAATGGATTCATATGATATTTATATTTAAGAGAAGGCTATAGGTAGAACCAAGAATAAGGATAATGAATTTGAAAGTGCCGAGACATCTAACCTTTGACTATTCGATTAGTAACAACTTGCAGCTCGTACCTGCGATAGAAGATTAGACAATATTATGGGTTGTTAAGAATGCTATATCATACGATTTTTACATATACACAGTTCACTAAGATGAAAACTTGTTCTTAAAGTTATAACTTAACATCATATTTGATCAATAAGTTTGAGTTACCAAATCAATATTTCCATCTGACGTACTCTATTTCAACGAAACATTTAGCCAATAGCAACGCTGCCTTTTTCTGGAGCAGTTTACCTGCTCACATTCTATTTTGACTGGCGAATATTGTAGTTTACCATAAACAATTTACCTTGCAACAGTATCGACCATCGATGTTTGTAGAAGCAAATCTCGCGAGGGTAGCAAATTGTTACAAATTGAATTTTGACACGATCGCACGCTTATTCCGTTCCCAAGACAAAGCGAATATAGAACGTCGAGAACCTAAAATGTAAACGATAATAATTCAGATTTATTACAAATTGATAAGCTAAAAATAGCTGTCATATCCATAGTGTCAGCATGTTCTCAAGGGTGTCTAATTCAACCATTGTGTGCACAGAACAATTCAGCGATAAGGAGTATATATCGTGAAGATGAAATATTTGAAGCGTCAACAAAAATTAAAGGAAATTTGCTACAAAGCATGATTTCTGATTTCGTTTGAATGTGGCACTGCTTGCCAAATCGCATTTGTCGTTTACGTGAATACTCATTTGCAGTCCAACTTTGAAATAGTTCATTTTACACAGTATTTTGGTTGGGATTGGACACTGGTCAAGATCAAAATAGTAATCGTATCCAATGAAATTGTTAAGCACAGCTATAACAACTTGGTACGTGGAATTGTAGTTAAAGATTTTTCAATTCAGTATATAATATCAAATGTCGTGGCATGCTAGTATGTTTTAAATCATAGTTTGAAACTGGTGATATTACAAGCTGAATAGCTTAGTGATTAGAGGGAAGACGCTCAAAACCAAAGAGTATTAGTTCAAAACTCACTTTGGCCAGCATTTTCTGAATTATCATGTTAGCTTTAAAATAATTGCTCCAAATCATGTCTAATATCGAGTTATCATGAAACTTATTTGTTATACTGAATAACGCGCCCAAGAAACATTTCCATTATGAAACTTCCACTTTCGCTCGGCAAAATTCAACCTAATGGCACTCAGAGGATTGCCGTTGCCAGCATATTTTTGCGTCATATCGATGTATTGATAATTTGTACATTTGTACATTTTACGATTCTTGGCGGTTTCCCGAAATAATTTTGGCAAATGTTTCATTACGCTAACCAATTTTTATTTCCAGAAACATGGTTTAAATGTATATTTTCGTTTTCAAATTATGTTTCTTCCCGCATATTTCAATCCAAATCATAATATATATGTTATGGTTTATATTAGTATTTGACTTATTAACTACATTTTGCCTGGCGAAACCGTTTGTATGCCGTTTGAAAATTGGCTAATAATGCTATTCAGTCAAACAAATTTTTTAATTCAAAATTAAATTTCAAAATTAAATAAAACCAAAAAAGACGCGTAAATATTATTTCTTTTTAATTTAACTATTAAGCATAAAAAACAACTTGAAAATTCTAAAAATTTGCCATAGTAAGCGCTAAGATATCTGCGCTTACTTTCGGGTCACGTCCAACCTTTTCCAACAATGAAATGACCGATTTTATATGAGATTCGCCGATCATGTTAAGAGCTTCCGGAGATTCGCTCAAAATACAATATAGAACGTCGAGGATTCCTGAAAGAAAATGCAAAAATATAACATATAACTATAACAGATGTTATATATACTATATATGATATATGTAGATTCATAAATATCTATATACATCACAGGTGTCCCTAGGCGGTAAGCACTAATCCCTGAGGGTTGGACATACCTAAGCTCTATTCAATCCTGATACTGCCCACACACCCCAACAACACCCATATTCCTTGTGCCGAAAGGCGAGAAAAAATTTGGGCAAATTGTGAAAATTCGAGGCAAAATGACAAAAAATTGGGTAAAATTTATTAGTGCCGTCACCAGTTTGATATTGCTGTCCCCTCCAGTTTGATATTGGTGTCCCCCTCCAGTTTGATATTGGCGACCCCATCCGTTTTGTATTGGACCCCTGCAGTTTGAAATAGGTGGCCCCTCCAGGTTGATATTGTTTGCCCCTTCAGTTTGGTATTGGTATCCCTTGCAGTTTGATATTGGTGCCTTCTGCAGTTTGATATTGGTGCCCCCATCCAGTTTGATATTAGTGCTCCCTCCAGGTTGATATTGGTGCCCCCTTCCAGTTTGATATTGGTGCCTTTTCACTTTGATAGTTGTGCCCTACTGTAGTTTGCTATTGTGACTTTCTCCAGTTTGAAATAGTGCACTCCTCCACTCTGATAGTTGCTTTATTCTCGCGTAACACAGTCAATACTACCGAATTCGGTGTACGTGTGATATTATAGTTTGTTTGTCATATATAACTGCTGTTATCGTTTCGCTGAAATCTTTTACAAATATTGAACATTCAATGAATAAGGCGAATAGTGTATTATTATATGCTAACATTCAATAGGGTGAAATTGTCATACTAACACAACTAGAGTTAGACTTTCATTCGATTCCGAAAATTTCCTTAAGACGTTATAGATGAAAAATTAATTTTTAGTTCTTTTGCAGAGAAAATTATTTCCACTCTGGCGCTACTGTCACTGCTCGACAATGAGATGATTGACTATCAGAACTATTCTATCGTGCTGCATTTTACACAATTTTTACACTGTTGCTGATATTATAACCATATGTGATAAATTATGTATTCACACCATTGCCACAGAGATCTGCAGGGACAGTGTGCATTTTAGTTATCAAATTAAAACTATCATTTTATGTGCAGCTCGATTAAGATATCAACTATATATAACTAATAACGAAATATTGACGTGTAACATTGGTCATAGAAACACATAACTGCATGGGGACACCAATAAAAAACTAGACAGGGACACCAATATCAAACTGGAGCGGCACCACTATCAAACAAGTTTTCTAAAAAGACCCATTGGATCGGAAGTACGCCAAAACGATCATACATATCCCTATAACCGATCAAAATATATTGGCAATGTTAGGTTCATTTCGTAAACGCAGGTTACGTACGACATGTCGTATGTAACACTGGTTACATACGACATGTCGTATGTAACATTGGTTACATACGACATGTCGTGTGTAACATTGGTTACATACGACATGTCGTGTGTAACATTGGTTACATACGACATGTCGTGTGTAACACGGGTTACATACGACATGTCGTACGTAACCAATGTTACATACGACATGTCGTATGTAACCAGTGTTACATACGACATGTCGTACGTAACCAATGTTAAGAGCTTCCGGAGATTGGTTACGTACGACATGTCGTGTGTAACATGGGTTACGTACGACAAGTCGTACGTAACATTGTTACATACGACATGTTATGTGTGACACGGGTTACATACAACATGTCGTATGTGACAGGTACATACGACATGTCGTATGTAACAAAAATTTTCGAGTAGATGGGCGCATTATTCTGTGAATCAGCAAAAATAGAGAAAAATTACACAAAATTGTGAAAATTTAGTCTCCTAAATTTCCGACATTTTACCCTCCGTTGTCCTACAGCTCTCTTATAAATTCATATACGTATACCATGCAATATATATCTAGTAAAGCTATTAGAGCACGTTGGCAGACAAGTCATGAGATACTTTGTTAGTTTATTTATTTGCTCTAATTTGAATGCTCTCGTAAGCAAATTCAAACCTGAAATTTATCAATATCTTGACCTATTCAATTATATTTTTAATACGAAACCTATTAACATATAACACATCAGTCATACCTACTTATTTGTTACAAGTAACAAGTAGCAATAGGCAACTTAACTTCGGCACTCAACGGATTTGCAAGTCGACCGAATATCCAATCTAATCGTTGTACTGTGGCAAACTGGGCGCAGTTTGAATGATTGCCTTTGATCATTGCCGCTCAAATAATATGGGTAAATTAATTAAAACACAAAATTATACCGAATAGACACACAAGTAAGATTTTTAAAAAACGATCTTCGGGTTGGCTTCAATTAATCAGCAATAATATTAAATTAATTATATATGTACATATTTTATTGCCGAGGAGCTCAATCGGTAGAGCGTTTGACTCGATCTTGACGTGGTATGTTGGAACCCGGGCCAGCGTGACTCATGATTCTATCTCTTAGGGATCGGTAAATTGCGCAGCATATGTCCGAAGATGACCTATTGCGAAGACTCCATATGTGCATCGAAGACGTATTGAGCCGCATGCTAAACATTCGAACCTGAACAGCAGCGATATTTCGATCTTTGTTGTATGGCAATCGTCTCTCTATAATACCAACGTGAACTTACCATTGGCCCTTGTTACCTCAGCAGAAGCTAGAGATTTAACAGTATTTTCATATTTTGAATACTGTTTATCTTGTTTATTCATCTATGCTCATAGAAGCGACTATTCCTTTAAAGTGTCCGGCATCCTTGGTCATCGGCCCTTGAGCATACATGTTTGTACTGTAATAGCAATAAGTTTAAATGATGGGTATAAAAACTAACAAGCTTAGTTGCCGAAAAGTAAGATTTGAGTAAAATACATATAAGGAGATAATATAACTATGATTGTATTGTAAGAAAGGTATCATATCAGTTTTTATCATTACAATTAATATCTATCTAAAAATTCCAGGCTCTTAGTTAAGGACATTTTTAAATTGTTGTTCCGAAAAAAGTGCATTCACGGAGCTTCTGATTATTTATGCATGAGTAAACTTAAACTGCGCCCCTACCATCCCCTTTTGACACTATGTACAAAACGATGTTAGCGAATAAAAATTTCATTGCAATAGCCAATTCCAAATTCAAAAATTTCCGTTTGCAAAAGCAGAGCGATTGATTGCAAAATCGTGTAATTTCTGTTCGCTAACAAAATACATCTATTTGCTATTTGGCCACAGATTCGTTTCACAACGCCCAATGGGGCTACTAGCATTCGGCGTTTTTTAGTTACGCTAACAAATTTCGTTTTATTATTGATATTACGTGTAGTTCGCGAACTTAACATGTGATATGCAGGTTTTAAAATATTTAACGGGGGAATTTTCATTCGATAATAAAATAAAAATTTCCCAGTTCAAATGCCAAAGGGTCATAAACATGTTATTTAACATTTTTCAAGTAACTGTTAATAGTACAATTTTCTGCTACTTAACATTTTGGACTCGTTGCACAAAACCCAAATTTTATGTTCTCTGTTATGTTGACGGACGCCTGGTACGCCGAAGGAGCGATCGCCAATCGCTAATGACAAAAGAGGATGGTAGGGGGCGCAGCATAAGTTTATTCATGCATTATATTGTTTGTCCTAAATTGCTTTGTAATGAAAGAATCCAGCCCTTCGATTATTAGAAGGCAGTAGTTTATCTTCGTTCTAACTGCTAGGAGTATCACAAAACACAATATAATCTATTGCAACGTCCAAACATGCTATAGTTTTTGTTCAAGCGTCGCACACAATCGAGGCAAATCCAAATATTGGACACTCTGCGCACCAATTGTCAACAGCTACAGCAGCAGCGTGGTATATGGTACAGGCCTCAATAACAATATACGTCCGCAACACACATTTTAGCCAGTTTGCAGTTCTTTCTACACTTGCTTATGACGTAATTTCACTTGTGGAATGGCGTGGTGGAATTTTTCCTAGTCTCATATCGCAGATGGGTCACCGTTTTTGAAAATCGATTTAACGACAACTTTCGAGACTAAAAATGGACCCATGAAAATTACATAATTATCTATATTATTAGATTGAATAGAACCAATCCGGAAGAACCTACTTAATATACACCAGGTTTATCATATTTCGTATTTGACATGATATATAATTCAGTGCCTGAGAAAAGGCTGAAACAAAGTCACAGCCCGGCGTCGATGACAAAAACGGCTTTAATCATAAACACAACTTCATGATATTTAATGGCAAAATAAGTCAGTCTTCTAGAGAACCCGTCTTAACAGGGACGTAGCCAGAACAGTACGCACGGGGGACGCAAGGTTACCTAAGAGGGCACAAAATAACCCCTTCTGGTCAACATAAACATGTACTCTTCTTTTCTGTCATTCTTCACGGGTGGGGGGCACGCATAGTGTTACGCGGAAGCACGGCCCCCGTGACCCGCTACGCCCCTGCATCATGATGTGTTATCTTTTAATAAAACTACGGTATGTGCATATATAGAATTTACAAATTTGTCAACGATTGGTCGTTCTGATTATAATATGACAAATTTTATGTTGCATGTAAAGAGTGACCGTAACTGTGATTTAAATTGTTCTGTGCGACACTGTTCAATCTAATTGGCCAATTCGTTTATCTTAATGTATTTCCGCGTTTTACCTCCAATCTGACTGAAATATCATAAAATATAACTGCATGAATAAAGATTATGCTACAACTACATAACGCTGCATTGTATCAAATGCTTTCAAATAAAATTTAAATTAAAGGAAATTATTTTGGTTAACTCTGGACATTCAAAATATATATTTCTCGAAAATTACATAATGCTGTTGACAGTGTTATATTTAAAAAATTGAAAATTTAAATAGTTATTAGCCTGACCTGTCACATTTTCGTACAATTGCAAAAACACAAATAAACATGTTCTGCGTCTATTTAACAGAAATTTCTTTATTTATTTAAAAGGACTGATCTTAAAATTACCCAAAATATCGAACTACCCAGTAAAGCAGTCTATTTCAGCATAAACGATAGGGTTAATAGAACCATTCCAAAACTAAAACGCTAGAACCGTGTGCATAGCTTTGATTAAACGTACGTAGGGAAATTTCGTTTACAAACTTCTTTTGAACTGAAATATTTCGGTCAGGACACGTGTCGATATCGAATCGATTTTTTTTCAATTTTAATCTTCTTAGCGGACCTTTACCCAGCCACCCAACCTGGCCCAACTGTTCCATCCTGGGACTCGCAGTGTGTCAGTTAAAATTGTACTTTTAACAGCGGATTTAAGTTTGCACGTAAATACAAATCAAAAAATGTCTTACCCTACCATGTGATACTTACCAAGCAACAAATAGAGGAACGTTGATATATTCGACCAAACTTCGCGATTGTCTTCAGTAATGTAGGTTCCAAAGCTCGGATGAGACTCAATCATACCGAAATTGTCGATTGTATCAACGATCATGTTCAGAACGCCCTGAAAAAATAAGAAATTAAATAAAAAATGCAAATAAACAATCTTTTAGCACAAAGTTGAGCAGCATTTTTCACAAATTTTTAGCCATAGTCTGCGGTGATGTAGAAGCAAACCATCTTTATATTCTGTTAATACACCATCTATAAAGCAGAAAAATTTACTTATTCTTGTTGTTTTAATACTACCAACAGTGCAATAGGGAAGTGTATAACTGCACTAACATGTAAACCCATGTTTGATGACGCGGGCGTTTTTGGCCTGACCCACTGTTTTTGGGGGGTAGAGATGCGGGAGGGGGTAGCTCGGACCCCCAATATTTGCGTTGGTCGGTTGAACCAGTGGCTGTTTATAAACCGAACCCCCTGAAATGGGGGAGTCTATGCATCTCGACCCCCCAAAAAATCGTACGTATCAATATGTCTGCCATTGTTGAATTACAGTTTCTGTTTATTTATCGAAAATGAAATGTGTTTAAACTTTACTGCTTATAAACTTTGCTAATGGTTAAATGTATTGACAAATGCCTTGAAGTTAAATATTTTGACGTACCTCAGATAATAAGTGTCCAAGGTCCGACGGCTTATGGTTGCTCATAGTTTCGTGCGGGTGGTGTACGCCATGACGGTAAATATCGAAATTCAGAGAAATCCCCAATTTACTCGACAAGGAACCCATAATGTCCCCCAATTTAAACGATAGTTTGAATTTGCTCATATATTCAACAGGAGCGGGTATAGTAGCGGCTAATATAGCTTAGGGACAAACCCATATCCCCACATGACCACTCCTGCCTTACATGTATTAACGCGCGAAGCTTATAAACCACGAACAAATCGCAGGTTTCCGGGCTAAGCTATTACCATTCAAAACCTTAACGCTTTACCAAGCAAAATTTGATTGAACAACCTAGGGCGTGAAACAGCTTATTTCAGTAATTGATAAGTATTGTGTTGGCGTGCAAGCGTATATATAAATTTGTAATTTCCATAAATTTATAAAAAATCATTTGCGCCTTAATACATAGAATTCAAAATAAATGTTTATAATTTTTCTGAGATACTTTCAAATATCTAACATAACTGTTCTGGTGATTATTCTTATTCCCATTTTCACTGTAAAAAATTGTGGTTGGGTAAAAATTTATGATTGAAAATATATTTAAAAGTACAACTTATAAAAATTTATAACTAAATAACAGCTGACTGTGTCACTATATATTTGGCAGGATAGTTTTTAATCATAATCAGTCTTATTGTAACAGCACGATGACTTTCATACTGCTTCGTCACAAGCCATTTATTAAATACCTCACCTCTTCTTGAAATAGATCCTGACGCTTTCGTAGCGCCTTGAGCAATTGCTGCTTTGTCTCGAATTCTAAAAAAACTAGATAAACGCAGCTTAATCGTTTTCGTTATATTTTATCTGAGGAGATATATATTAGGGTCTTGGATGAGGTAGTAGTTAGTTTCTGGTAAATGTTTGCAGAACTATTGTAGAGAAACTAGGCTGTTCATGCTTGAACATCAGAGAAAATAAATGAATAGTTATTACAAATAGATGCTATTTAAATCAGTGTGGGTTGAGGGTTACCGGGTATCACATATTTCACAAAAGCTGTTATAGGAACTAATGTTACATAAAATAAAACCAGTACAGAGTTTGGTCATTATTTTAAACAAACTAAAATTAGCTAACCTGCATCAGATGCCGGCTGCCTGAAGTAATCGAGTAAATCTTCCATTAACTTATTAACTTCGGGCAATTCCATCATATCAGCGGTTATCCTGTCGTTGCCGTCCTGAATTTGAAGCAGGACTCTAAAAGCACATAAAATTTTATTTACTAATTTTTCACAGTCATTGGATTTTAACTTTGTCAAAAATGATTTCTCACACCAGGCAGGTGAAATAAGTAAAGCTGTGAGGAGATATAAGTCGCTGAATTAACTACATTGACAGCCGATTAAAGTATCCGTTTAATATTGTAGTACCATATCTAATCCAACTTGTGGGTCTTCAGTTTAAATCGACACGTCTCTACCGTTGGCACGCGCGTTTCAGAGCCGTATCTAACCTTATATGCCACTCTCATTTACTTTAGGTAAGCTCAGCCTCCGGTGTTAATACAGCTCCATAGGCTCTTCTGTTTAAGTAAGCTAAGCGCCTTCTGAATAATGGAAATGACATATGTGGCTTCTTTCTAAGGCTATTCCATCTAAATGTTCACCTACCGCATGTACATCGAATTTGAAAAGCGGATTTAAAATCCGATGGATGAAAAATTCAAAATCCTTTGCCGTTGCATGGCATTACAATTATTGTCGATTAGATCAAAAATATAGAAATTGTAGCCAAAACATATGTATTTGACTGTATTCGCCCAGCTAATAACCACATTCATAATGATTAATGTTCATAACAAATGCAAGTAAAATGGAACACGTTTTGGTTGTCAAAATGTTTTTAACATCGCGAAATAAATCATGAGAGATTGACAATTTTACATAAGCATTGTAGACGCGTTTTATATTGAGCTATTGCACATGAACCCAGAAAACATTGTTTTTGGTGTTACGGTTCAAAAGAGCAATGATATAAAACGTCTCTAGTAAACAACTTATCAATAGCTTAGCTATAATTTCCTATATTTTTTACGTCATCGACATGAAAAAATTAAGTGTAGTTCACTAGTCAAACATTTTGCGCAAAATTGTTGCTGAAATTTTGATCAAAATTCGATGAATTTTTTCCGTCTTGGTAAATTTAGACGCGTCAACACTATCTAAACTTTTGCAGGATATATCTTTAAACAATCAGTGATGAAAATGCGTTAGCTGACCTAACTTGTATTGGCTGAGAAAATTCAAGTTTGAAGAAGTGTTCAACTATTTAAGTACTCAAAAATTCTTTTTGTCTCAATTTTGAGCACAAATTTTAAAATATCAGATTCGCATTTTTCTTCTACGAATTCATATCCAAATTTTTATCAGATTTTGATTCAATTTTGATCAAATTTTGATCACAATTTGAGCTTAGATTTGGAGGTCAAATTTTGAGCAAACATTTTGACGTTTAGACGTACGTTTACAAAGCAAATATGATATTGAAATAGACTTTAGTCGAACAATATCTTTTAACGGACAAACATATACTGTACACAAATACTATAAAAAGCTATGATAGCAAACTCAAAGTATAGCTGTAAAATTATTAAGTACGTTTTAGTTTGGGATCAACATAACGAAAAATAACTTTTCGAGCCCTTAAAAGTAAAGCTTGGCGATTTTGCTTGCAAAATTTAAAAAAAAATTAACAGTCATGTGATTAGCTTCAGGACTGACAAGATCTATATCAATTCATTATGAGTCCGAGTGTGTGCCAAACTCTGCGGCAAGTGATTTATGGTATTATACATAAAGTATTTATAAAGCTGTCATCTATTTCCTGGAATCTATTAAAAAATTTACGTTGGTTTACTTTATAACTGAAGGTGAGTTATTCTTCTTTGATGTTAAACAACAAAAGCTAGAATCCAATAGCTTGTACTATTCAGTTGGCCTAATTTTCACAGCTCGAATTACATGAGCTAGTTCATTATTTTGTAATCGCGGCCGTACATATTGAATATTTGATGTAAATATTATGAAAATTGAGTGTCGGAATAAAACAACATTACTTTAAAAATCGATTAAGAACACTCGAACATTTTCGGATTACACGTGCGGATTTAGCTTCTTCGGACTGCGAAATAACAAACGTAAAACAGTCATCCATATGTCCTTCTTCAAGAGCTATCGCCTTCTTTTCTTCAACCTTACCAATGCCTTTTTTTGTAATTTCCTGGACCTAAAAATTGAAATGAAATTAAAAATAAATCAAAATTTATACACATATACTCTTTAGTTTGGAATTTGAGCGCTCATGTTAACATGCTCTACATGCACGCCGGACGCATGTAATGTTCGTTCGCAGAACGTTTACATCATTTGACAACTATAACAAATAAGTAAAGCAACCCGTTTTGGTTAGTTGTTTATATCAAATAACTTGCGCAAAATATATTTTTCACATTATGCCGCCCAATATTGTATCAAACAATGCCCATCCAAACGTTAAACTGAACTGTTTTCCGGAAAATGTCATTTATGCTTGATTATTTAAACCCTATCAATTGATAACTTTTAATTTTTGATTGCATTAGGTGTCACACTTTAACAGAACTTGAAAATGAAGTCAGTATAAATTGACGATTCGAATTAACCATTGAAAAATTTGATCAAAGTTTGAGCAAAAAGTTTGAGCGCTTATCAGTGTCATTTTGCGCACTAGAGATGTGTCAACATTATTCATTCCTCGGGCCAGGCTTGTTTATGGTCCAGAATTATGTAGGGAAACGGACTGAAACGATAAGTTAAATCCTTAAGGCGAGCATATTTAGCACAAACTAGCTGACTACTGTTATTTTTGCAAGGACTAATGATGCCACTTGAATTGCGATGAACACGAGGTTAGCAAAACTAACCTGATAAGATAGCCACATGTTTGTTTGTAAATGTTGTACGAACACTATTGTGTCTCCGTAGCTGATAGTCGGGACTCCCATACCTTCCTCCTCTTTTTCTTCTAGACCTTGCCGCTTGACGTCCTGAAACATGTAACATATATTGCGGAAGACGTGGCGCAAAGCTTCTAAAGAGTGGTTCATGTGGTTTTACCCTTAGGGTGTAACTCTCTGTGGGATCCTATGTTAAGAATAGTACAGCTTTGTAAGCGACACTTCTTCAAATTCTAAATATATTTCACAGAATTTTATTAATTTTGTGTGATTCGGCATTTTTGTGGCCTCGATGATGTCTAGCCCGCATTCTACGAGAACCCATTGCACTTTCAAACTGTTCGATTTCAGTAAGTCAGTTTAACAAAGAAACTGAAAAATTTAAAGAATCCATCGCTTACCTTGGCTGAAAGCAAAATGAATGTAGTTGCATCGTATGAAGCATGATCGCGATGTAAAAGGCACACTTGGCATGCTTGGTTATCTTCTTTTAGAACAGCCATGTATCGTCCGGTAGTGATGTGACGAATTCGAAATACCTAACAAGAATTAAGACTAAACTAATATTTTAGCCATTTGTTCGGTTGGAAGTCGTGATAATGCGGAAAGCTTGTTTAAAACTCCTATGTTGTGTGAGATCTTAATAAATTTAAAGACATGTACGTTCAACCGTACACGTTTTCTTGCAAATAAGAGTCTTCGCTAATACGGTGCGCACCAGGCTGTACGTGGTTTAAAATTCTCTCATTTTCTCCATGCTTACATGGTTCTTTTAAAAACAGAAATGATACTGTTGCAAAACCGAAATGTTTCGGCGGAGCATGAATTCATATTCGTCTTATAAACAAGTAGTAACCAAAGTCAATATTGATAAGCTATATTGTTTGAAATTAACTCATTCTCAGTGTTTACAGCCAGACATTGCGTAAACTTTTCCTTGTGCAGAAGCAAGCCGCAGCAGAAGAAAAATAATTCAATTCTCTCCGAAAACGTATCATTCAAACTATAGTGTGGAAAATAATATTTTGTGCAAAACTGTATTTCCCTTGAAAACGCGCAGTAGTCAAACTAAGCATTTAAAACAGTGCATCTGTTACCCTTACGCGACAAAAATGAGCAAGTTACAACTTTTAGCTCAGTTAGAAACCAGATTTTGAGCAACATACACTACATGGAAGTGAAAATATTCACCGGAGAGCAGCAACTTACCTGTTGCCTAAAGTTTTACTGTAGAGCATTGATATATGTGCTATTTCGACTCTTAGTAGTGTATGTGAGCTTTGTATAGATTTTTCCCATTTTTCGTTATATCAGCATTTAATATGTTTTGAAATAATCTTATCAATGCTTATCTATTATGTGGACGCAGTTACGGAATATGCTGTTCTGTATTCCTAATCTGGCGTTATAGCGCTGACGTGCATTGGTTATGATACGTTTAATCCCAGAAATAGCGATTACCCAAGTAGTCGATGCTACAAAATATATGTTTGAGATCATATTTTCGCCAATAAATTTTTACTTTCGCTCACCGAAACACCCACCCAGCATTTGTTATCCTTCAAAATGAATGCTGGGTGGCCGTGACCGTGAGTTAAGCCGGGACAACCGGAAAACTTTCCAATGAAAAGTTTTGTAAATTTTTGAAAAAGTTAATATGCATGACTTCGAAATATATCAATTTTCAAAATTCTATGTGCATAACGAAACACGCTATAATTGCTATTAAATGGCCTCACAGGCGCTGTATAAAAACGCTTCCATTGACGGTAAAAACAACTTTTCGATATTTTGTTACTTAATTTAACAAAATTATCAACTTCCGAAACACATCTTTGTTTACTATATTGATAAGACCAGTTCATTGTTAAACTTTACAGTTCCAGGTGCGGTTACTCGTTGGTCAATATGTGGTATAGGAAGAACAAAATTTGCCGTTTGCCAGGGCCAGGAGCAGGGGCACAATTTATTCGCCTGGGGTACTGAAACAGTTCCAGTTTGAAAAGGAGTGATATGTGATGTAGTATGCTAAGTTATTTATGAACGTGCATGGCTATCAGAAATCGTTGGAGATTTAAATTGTAGTGGCTTTATGATTTCTAGTATAAAATTTCAAATATAATTATAATTTATAAAACACCAAGTTAGTCGAAACAACGCAGTGTCTGCCGATTTAATGCTATCTATTGCGCAGTATATCGTAGCCAGTGAGCAAAAGTTCACAACTGCGCTCTCTGTGGGTCACTTCTACGAAGCTGTTTGTTCGTAATATTGGTAGCTGTGTTCATTTTGCATTGAATAAAGTGTAGTTGAAGCTTAACCTTTAATAAACAATCTGGTTCAAGCATTATGCAAACAATGACTCTGGACTTGGATTGCTGTCACTAAACTTGACAGCTGAAACGACGAAATAGCAAAATTTTGAAAACGTTTCTTATTGTAATTGGATTCTGAGTCTAGCTAGTGAACCGAAGCTCTCAGTGGATCACTTCTACAAAGCTGTTTGTTAGTAATATCGGTAGCTGTGTCATTTTGCATAGAATAAAGTGTAGTTGAAGCTTAATCTTTAATAAACCATCTGGTTCGAGCATTATGCAAACAATGACTCTGGACTTGGATTGCTGTTACTAAACTTGACAGCTGAAACGGCGAAATAGCAAAATTTTGAAAACGTTTCTTATTGTAATTTTATTCTGAGTCTAGCTAGTGAACCGAAGCTCTCAGTGGATCACTTCTACAAAGCTGTTTGTTAGTAATATCGGTAGCTGTGTCATTTTGCATAGAATAAAGTGTAGTTGAAGCTTAATCTTTAATAAACCATCTGGTTCGAGCATTATGCAAACAATGACTCTGGACTTGGATTGCTGTTACTAAACTTGACAGCTGAAACGGCGAAATAGCAAAATTTTGAAAACGTTTCTTATTGTAATTTTATTCTGAGTCTAGCTAGTGAACCGAAGCTATCAGTGGATCACTTCTACAAAGCTGTTTGTTAGTAATATCGGTAGCTGTGTCATTTTGCATAGAATAAAGTGTAGTTGAAGCTTAATCTTTAATAAACCATCTGGTTCGAGCATTATGCAAACAATGACTCTGGACTTGGATTGCTGTTACTAAACTTGACAGCTGAAACGGCGAAATAGCAAAATTTTGAAAACGTTTCTTATTGTAATTTTATTCTGAGTCTAGCTAGTGAACCGAAGCTCTCAGTGGATCACTTCTACAAAGCTGTTTGTTAGTAATATCGGTAGCTGTGTCATTTTGCATAGAATAAAGTGTAGTTGAAGCTTAATCTTTAATAAACCATCTGGTTCGAGCATTATGCAAACAATGACTCTGGACTTGGATTGCTGTTACTAAACTTGACAGCTGAAACGGCGAAATAGCAAAATTTTGAAAACGTTTCTTATTGTAATTTTATTCTGAGTCTAGCTAGTGAACCGAAGCTATCAGTGGATCACTTCTACAAAGCTGTTTGTTAGTAATATCGGTAGCTGTGTCATTTTGCATAGAATAAAGTGTAGTTGAAGCTTAATCTTTAATAAACCATCTGGTTCGAGCATTATGCAAACAATGACTCTGGACTTGGATTGCTGTTACTAAACTTGACAGCTGAAACGGCGAAATAGCAAAATTTTGAAAACGTTTCTTATTGTAATTTTATTCTGAGTCTAGCTAGTGAACTGAACGAAGGGAAAAATACTTCGCCGTATAGTAGTAAAATTTGACAATGTCCGTTAGCGGATTTTTAAAGTAGCACGCATAATTCGACTTTGGCTCACCGGATCGTTTCGCGCCATAGCTCATTTGAAAGATGGGAATATTTTTGTGCCCTTTAAGTTAAGAATGAAACCCGATTCCAATATATTCCGACAATAAAAACTGTCCGAATTGGGTCGTATCTGTTCCCGAAGGCCTCAACCCGTGCTGTCGTGCTATTTTCATTGTTTACGCGGCATAAGTGGGTTAAAACGGGTTTTTTGATATAGTCCATAGATCCAAAATCAGACAAACGGCAACATCTTTATAGTCCAAGTTATGGGTGTTGTTTATCTCATTTTGTAGATCAATTTGTCCACTATATACTTGGGCAAACGAAAGATGGAATATTTCATAAACTTTTGAAGCACCATGGCTGATCCTAGGCTGTTTTTCTAACATGATGTTTAATATAGCGATGTGCACGCGTCGCTAAATTACGTATTCAACACTCAGATTTCAACACTGTACGATAAGACAAGCTACTAGTTATACAGGCTTAAATCTCGAAAGCTCATGTATTTGATTTCTGTTGTTAACTAAAATGTTGGGACACCAAACGCCCAAAATCGGAATGTCCTAATGGGTTTTGTGAGAATTTGGATAAGAAGATATTGGAGCGAAATTTAACACAAACCTAGGGGCGCAACATTTTATGATGCTAGGGATAATAAATTAGCGAAAAGCGTACATCTGGCTAGGAGTTATGCGTGCTACAAAACCACAAACCAGATAGCTTTGGCACAATTGTGTGCTATTTTGAGGCAACCGCACGCTAAATTCGAATACGTGTCGTATAAATCCCACTACACGTCGAATACGAAAAATTACAAAAATCCATCGATCTAGGCAGATTTAAGCGTTTCGGTACAACTACTAAAACTGTGACGTATTTTGCCCGCGTTTTTTTTATTTTCGCCCCGTCAAGCGCCGAGCCAAAATTTTGAAAAAAAAATGAATGCAATCACAAATCCGTCAAATATCTTTTCCTACTCAACTTACATGCTCCCATTCCAGCAAAGCACCGTACCATTTGGCCCGTACCAGTTCTAGTCGCCACAATGATCGTGCTTGATTAACAGAATTGCCTCCTTCAAAAACGATCAGGCTTAAATTAATAATTCAAAAAATTAGGTACACCAATTTTTTTTAATTTTTCATCAGTTCACTTTATTTTCTTTTTAATTTTGATAAAATAATTTCATCTTTAGATTACTGTTTTGATTTTTGTGCAATGAGCATGCCGAAGACTCCATTAAGATTGTAGGTAAAAAGGATATGCAATCATTTCATGCGGTATTATGCTATGATTTCGTGAAGAGAACTGTTTAAAATATCAAATCACTGAAACAGTGGAACTTCAGCTGTTCGCCATGTAATTCTAAACCGTAGAGTTTCTTTACTGTGGTTTATATTGGTGAATCCGAAGTTGGGATTTAGTACTATCGATTCTAAAATGAACCATGTGTTTAGAAAGACTCTACAGTATGGCGATAAGCAAATAGCATGCAATACGCTTACAATTCTCTAAGCCCGAGCTAAGCTTCACGTTTATATAAAAACCTTAGACTATTAAGCCTAAGACAAGTTCGAACCCCCAGCTCTAAACCGTTCTTTCCTCTAGGCATTAACGTTTCGAATATAAATCGACCATGGTACATAATCGTATATTCTTTCTCTACGCGAGTGTTGCATAAATAATATCGCTTGCATGACCATGGCTCCGGTAACCAAATTTAAACAACCATAACAATCGTTCCTTCATCTATCGGAATAAATTAAACGTTACTTATGCTGCGGATGATCGCCCCACGTTTCCGGAATAGTAATGCATTCGTCGTTGCCATGATAAAATCGCAACACATCGCTGCCGAATACACTACCTGAAATATATTGCAGGTAACCGTAAAAAATAATTTTGAAAACAATTGCCCAGTCGGTGGTAGTTCAAAGACCAACAGTATTCAAATAAAGATTTGACAACGGAGTCACGAAAGCTCGTTAAAATGCGACGCTAATATATATAAAATCTAATATATTTAAAAGTGTGGCTCTATTCTCAATTTATAAATAGTTATATAACTAGAGTATTATAACGCCCCGTCGCCCTCTACGGCTCCGATTGCTGGCCCGCAACCAAGGACACAGAACGCCGCCTCGACGTCATGGAAACCAAAATGCTGCGATGGACCAGCGGCGTCACTCGCTTCGACCACGTCCGCAACAACGACATCCGCGGCCGCTACGGCGTTGCACCAATCGTCGATAAGATGCGCGAGAAGCGACTCGGCTGGTACGTACATGTCCTGCGCGCCGACGACAACTCGTTCGCCAAGACCGGTCTCCATCTCGAGATTAGCGGCAAACGCCCGAAGGGCCGCCCGAAACAACGCTGGTCTGACACGCTACACGCTGACATGAATATAGCCAAAGCCCACCCGAACGGCGCACAGAGCCGCTCAAACTGGAGCAAGAAGACCCAAAAGGCCGACCCTGCATCGAGGCGGGAATAGCGCACGGAAGAAGAAGAAAGAAGATATAACGCGAGTATTGTTTACTAATCAGCGTGTATAATTAATTACTTTCAACTGTTCAAACCGAAGTCATTTAAGAAGGCTAATTCAAGGCTGTTCATAAAATTTTGTTATTGCAGTGTCAGTTAAAATAAGTTAAAGCAGTTCTTTTCAGTTAGTTTTAAAACTCTTTACTATGTATGACAAGCCATAGTATTGTCGAGGTCAGGCAGTGAAAAGTTTGCATAAATATTTCTGTTTTAGAATTAAGTGGAATTTATTGCTGTGTCACGGCAAACTCACGAGTATAAATGATTCACATGATCATTCAAGCGAAGCGAAAAGTAACATTGTACGTTACGTTTTGAATATATATCTAACAGATGTCTTGCAACGTTGCCTTACGAAAGCGCATACCCGTATATCTAATATAAGTACAATTCACCACAGATTGTTTGTAAACGAGGTTAAATTCTGAGATTTTTTAATATTTCTGTCAAGTTTAACAGTTGAATCTGTTAAATCTGTTTTACATTTTTCAATTCCAGGGCTAATGACGCATTTCCTACTGAACATACACAATGATTTTCTTCAATATTTCCGTGACGATTGAAATCTCACTTCCACAGATAATTTAACATTTCTAGCTATAATAATAGCATGTTTAGAAACAATTGGGTTAAGAAAAATATTTTCAGCGGGTTTGAGTTGTGTACGAATATCGTTCTGTGTGTAGGTGCTGAATACAGCTTTAATCTACGACAGCACCTAAACAACGCACACTTTAAAAATTTAACCTTGAACTTGAAGTAAATTTGGCGGTCAATTTTTCCCAGATTATCAAACCCGACAACTAGCTAATTTGAAAAATTTCGCATAAGTAATAATGATTGTCAATCACAACAGTCTTTGTATTGCGAAATGTTCAAAGATCTTAAGACTGCAGCTTAACGCATGCAACGTAATTTCACTTAACTTTGTTATTATAAACTGCAAAAACAGTAGAACGTAACAAATTTCAGTTACAAATTTATAAAAATAAAAAATACTGATTATTACTAAATTAGCTAGTTACACATATTTTGAATCAAAAAGGAAATTTACTAAAAACGCAGTCTCTTACCATTTGATTCATATTTGGACTTACCAGTATGACGTTCGCGGATAAATCCCGAAGTGCACGGTATAATATTCCATAGAGTCTGATGAAATGCCGCTATTACCATCGATCGTACACCGGGAGACATCATAATGTGCTGAAACAGATTAATGCAACCACAAGCTCAGTAAGTTTGGATACGTATTTATAGACTAGAAGATATGCTCATAATTATGCACGAAACAAATCACAGCAAAATATCACTTATCGAGGCAATTATGTCGCACAGGTAAATTTGTCGTTTTGTATCTAGGTTAACACGACAACACGTTTATGTCTAGGCTATTCCGCAATAACAGTGAAAGAAATCTGCATTACACGGTTAGTAACATTTCAATTAACATAAAATCATTGTGAAACTGTATAAATACGTTGGGAAATTTTCAATCCATCATAAAAACCTAAAATTTCAACCTTACTGTTGCACAAATATGCCTGTATAGTAATATTGCGCATACATCGGTCATTGCGATGTAACGCACAATATGATTGTCACTTTTACATTTTTATGCATTACTTTTTGGTACCTATACCATTATATCTGTAACCCATCCTACCTAAATTTCATGACTCAGGAAAGTTTCGTTTCATGAAACAAATCTTATATATTGTCTTAGGACAAATTTGCATCTGTTCCGCCAATTTTTACTAGAAGGCCTTTGTTACTCGATAGTTCAGACAGAATTTGGCACAAACATTGAGACATTAAATATAACGATACTTAAAAACTTAGACATTAAATACAGTGAATACTACTAAACATCGAAAATATTCAAACGAACCAAATATCGTTCAGTAGCGACACTAACAAGAATTACGTCGTCGCCAACCCGTACTTTTTCACCTTCCGAGCGTTGCTTGGACGCTGGATGAATCAGCCACCAGCAAGATTCGCCTGAAAGCTCCATTTTACAGCGTCGAGTTTATACATGCTATATTAAAAGTTGTTAAAGATTTATTGAAACAGTATTATATTCCTACGCTACTTGGTAATTTTTTAAAAATAATTATGCAAAAACAATTGTAAAGGCATCATGTCAAAGAAGTTACAACATGACAAAGACCTTTTCAAAAACCATTATTTAACGTATACACAAGGCGAATTGTCCAAAAATTGCGGCTTCGCAAAACTGGGATTAAAAGCAGGGCATATACATTTTGTTTTGACTGCCTTATACGGCAAAACCCGGCACAAAATAGACCTACATAAATCTTTCTGCAAGAAAAATCTATCACAGCACTATAAAACGATCCGTTTCAAAGTCCTGTTTGACTGACATAAACTGAGTTGTAAGCTGGTTACCTTCGTCAGTTTCCTGTAAACCAACATCGAATGATAGTTTATCGCTTGACGACGATGTCTTCAGGCACGCCAAAAACATATCACTTTGAGCATGCTGCAGCTGTACTGCATGACCGTAGAGCAAAGCGCGGTTGCCTGTTGGAGCCTGAAAAAATACATAAATGAATTGATAAAACAAAATAAATAAATAAATAAATAAAAATTAATTAATTACTTTATTTAATTATTTATTTACTTATTTAATATTAATTATTTATTTAATTAATTAATTAATTAATTAATTAATTAATTAATTAATTAATTAATTAATTAATTAATTAATTAATTAAATAAATTAATTAATTAATAGTTAACTATTAATAATTAACTATTTATTATTTAATTAATTAATTAATTAATTAATTAAATAAATAATAAATAGTTAATAAATGTATTAATCGAACCGAGCCCCGACAGTTGCTTAGACCTTCTTGCGCCTATGTGTCTCAATATTAAATTTTTGTTTTTTTCAAGCGCATATCTATATTATCACCTTTTGACGACTGTTCCAAAGCTTATCAGAAAACATATTATTTGCACGGAAAATAAAGGAAACTAGTGAAACACGCCATGCTCATATAATTATTCCATCTGAGCTCTGAGCATGCTTTATTTATATGAAAACAGTAAAATTCAAAAAAGCAATCCATAAAGACACTACTACCTAGTTTATATATGAAAATATGCCGTTCACTCAGCATAAGTTGAAATATGGAAATTTTTTAACCTTGCAGCAATGTAAAACAAAGTAAGCTATGTACATATAAGCTATAAGCAGTTACCATACTATAATAGAGTGAACTCGCCTAACAAGGAAAGCCCTCTGCTGCAATGACAACTCTTATTTTTGGTATACGAAAAATGCAAATTAACTTAGGTAATGACTTTTGCTGTGCAGTTAATACATTTTAATCACAACACGTTGTATATATTCAACACAAAAAGTAATACAAACAGTTAGTTACATGTTTTTCTCTATCTGAACCCAGCATTTCTTGTAAGGCACGCATCGACAACGCCTCACGTATGTAAAACATGCATATCGATATATCAGGCGGCTTTTCCTAAAATTTTATTATAAATCATTACAGTATATATATCACGGTTTTAGTATGGACAGCATAAAAATACATAAATAAAGTATTATACAGAAACATATCTAAATCACATCATGTTGCGTGATCGCAGCTACCTCTCGTATGCTTTAAAGTGTTGAACTAGCATTAGTAACAAATTAAACTAAAAATGACTTTTCACAAAATACAGATTAGGTGTAATTTTGAACACAACTGGATCAAAATTGTTACTCATCTAACAAAAATTATCGAAAGCGCTCAATCCAAAGATGAATTATCCCGTATTAGTGACTACAATATGTACCAATTTTACCGCTGGAACTCATAACTTTGAGAAAGTATACGAATCAATTATTAAATAGTTAATTTTACTTGCTTCTGATACCTGACTTTGTCCCAACACTATAAAATTTGTGGCATTACTGCTACAATAAATTAGTATTCGACAAGACTTCAGACCTCAACTCACGTTAAATTTTGATATCATCAAAACAAATTGCAAACATCTATATCAAATCTATTTTTGAACGTCAATAACAAAAATATATTTGCCAACAGCAAAAGATCGGTTTTGTTTCAAGATTTATTTTTCGCAATTCATTAATTGAATCTGTTACATAAGTGGGAGTTACCGTTATAAATTTGGTTATAAAGCTATATGATCGTATTCAATTTAGAGGATAGATTTAGGATATATACTGTGGTAGCTACAAAAGCTATTCTAAATACATGACGTTAAAGTACAATATCAAGTTAATAAATGAAGAAAATTCATATTTGTAGCGACAACGGCCAAAGAATAAATTTAAATTTATAAGGCGACGCTTTTCAGCTAGACTTGTGCCGTGATAAGTATATATAGTTTTGCAGTTATATTGGTACTACTACCTAACATTGGTTACAGCTTTGTGTGTCACTGTCTTTGAACAACTTGGTTTATGGCAGGTTTCGGACTATGGCGGAGTCCTGCTCTAAATTTTAAAAAAATGCTCTAGCGCTAATGTTGGGTGTGATCGCCGCAGATTTGTTGACGGTTAACACGCAAAATATTTGTTTTAATTGGCTAATTAAATGAAAGAAAAATGTTTTTCAATTATTAATATAATTTAAGTTTATATAATATAAGAAAATACATGATGAAACTATTATGTGCTGAAAACGTTATGCCAAACATGTGCAGTTGCGAAATAATTTTAACCGCTAGACACTTTTAGGTTTTTTTATTAAACCCCAGTAGCGATTAAACAATTTTACTACAGCCCAGACGAAACGAAATTATTTTAGTTTAAAACTAAACCGATTAAAGTAGAACTCTCATGGATTTCTACAAATATTCTTGACAACAGATCCTGATGCTAGTAATAATGTTCTGAGGGCGAATTGCAGCCCAAATACCTTTACCGACTTCTCTCTGGCACTTCAAAATACTCCTAATTATCACTTATTTTTCCATGAGACAAAAGTCAACATTTTGAGCGGTTTAAGCATAAATAATAATTCCGATACACAATTAGCGCCGTACTTTATCAAGCAATGAGATAAACACCACATTCGGTTCTAAGTTGAGCTTTTATAGCATATATGATATAAATATCAAAAATTTTGTGACCACAAAATCCCTTTGTGGTTCCTGATGTATAAACTGCACTATAATTTGAAATATTGTGGGACGTTATAAATCCGTTCTCATTTGCACTACATCCTAAGCGTAAATATTTCCAAGTATAGAATTGCATTAAATAGTTTGAAGTAATTTAACATCCAATTAAATCTTAAAAATTCGTTAAAATTGTGCTAAATCCAGCCATACGTCATATACCCAGCGGAACAGCCATTTTTGGCCATCCGAAACTTACCCTATCGGATACAATTTCCAACGAACAAAGTCTATTACCGAAACCTTCGGCGGCCAGGCATACCCGCTCGGTACCCATGCCGGGCTCCTTGTTTGTGGATAGACATGATAGGGAAACGGTGTCACTCTATAAATATACAAACAGATACTTTAACCGATTACGTAGTCCCGGGTTTTTTCGTTCAGAAGCCAATAAGGATATATTTAATTATGACAGACTTTGGTAAAATAATTTAAAATGGGCTTACGTGGGTTGACACATTCAAATTTTGTTCTAAAACGTCAGCTTAAAATCCGAACGTGTAAACGATCTTTTAGTTTCATCAAGAGTCGATGGCTCGATGGTGATCGACGTTGCTGAAGAGTGTGACAGTTTTTAACTTAGGCCTGCTGTCGCCCGCTGTCGTTTTATCCACATCCCCCACAGGTGTATGGCCCGCTAAATGGGTCACAAACATGACGGATACCCTCCGAGATTCTTGCGCCGCACCACTAAATTTACACCTAACCCATGTTCATGGGCCACTAAATTTAGACAGTTTCCTAGGTAGTTGGACCACTATATTACACTCCAACCATGTTCTTGGACACTATTCAACCACCCCCTAAGGGTTATGGAGCACTGTATCAAAGTTCCCAGAATTATGGAGAACTAATTTGGAAAAAATTCTTAAAATTTTTTTCGGGATTAGTTGCTCATGAACCTGATGAGCCTGAAATAGTGTTCTCATGGGCATAGAATATAGCAGTGTATGTACCTGGGGGTTCGAGCTTAGAGGATCATGAGCATGGATGGGGTGTAAATTTATTGTAACAGTAACGCGCGTGAGGTAGTCACGGTTATGACCCACTTGGTGAGGAAGGAAGTAAAGAAGAAAACGACCGCGATGTACCTCGGAAGGAAACAAGGCAAAGTTGAATAGTGACGCACTCTTCAGCACAGTCGATCATCATTGGTTCTTGGTTTCATTGTGTACTTTCAGGCTAAATCAATACAAATTTTTGAAAGTTTAAAATAGATTTTAAAACAAATCAAAATTTTATTGTGTGAAATTAGCTTTTTCCACTTCAAATTAAGAATTTTCTATCGATATCTATGAGTAAAAAATAGCTGATATTTCTTTATGCAGAGACATGTCTATTGATGAATTGTACTGTAAGTCAGAAAACGGTCTTCTTTATTAGACGAATATATATTAGAATTCTGGCCCATGTCAACTTTAGGGGCCAAAGTATAATTTATGCCATGCCGTTCTCGATATACTAAGGTTAAGCCTTAGTCTTAGACAAAATAAGGTGCCTATATAGGCCATGTACTACGCCTAAGCCTAAGTGGGGGTACCACCCCCCAAACCCCTGCTCTAAGCTGTTCTTTTTCTAACGTCATAACGTCAGGTCCCTAAAGATGACATGGGCCTGAATTCTTATCACCTATATTTGAATAAATGGAATTTGCTGTATCGAAACTGTCAAAAAATTTAATAAAACATGACTATCATTAAACATAATTGCCCACAATTTCTACTCACATAAATTCAAAAATGTCCTGCTAAAATCTGGTTTAAAATTAGTCCACCTTTGCTACGTCTAACGTTCTTTTTGCTACGTTCCAGTTTGTAACATAGTGGGAGGAGAAATTTTAACTTCTTCAAATTCCACAGTACGGAGAGTTTTAATGAAATAACGGTACAGTATCGATTAAATTTAAGTTGAATGTGGCAACTGAGCTGTAAGCTGTAAATTTTCAAATGTACATTAACGCTCAATCTAAGCATTAACTGGTTAAAAACTTGTATAATATACTCCTAATAACAACAAAACTGTTACGATTCTCGCTTTATTCAAAACCTGGATCTAAACCAAAGAAAATTTACTTATTAGAAAATTCCACAATTAACACGACTTAAAGTCAAGTGTGAACACCATTTAAAAATGCACACTGCATGAAAACAGCACAAAACCCACCGTCCGCAAAAAAGAAACATCGTCTCGCTCTGAACCATCGTCCTGATCTGCCATGTTAGCACGATGAGTAGTAGTAACAATGCCGGCAGCAGTGAAAAGGTGTAGTTCAGAAGTTTAGAATTTGAAAAATAAAATAAAATTGTGTTACTAATGTAAACGATACAACAACAAATCTACTACTCTTGGGATGCTTTGCGTGGGCTTCATCGTTGTCGTTAACAAATTAATTGAAAAAGCCTGAAACGTACAGTTATTTATTAGACATACCAAACAAAAATGTCTATACACATATGCATTTAGCTTATACATGCCGCAGCAGCGATTCACGGGGTGGGCTACCTCCCTGTGGCATCGGACCACCCCCTCCAGAGCATACGGCCTACCTCGTGCCCCTCTGAGGGTGCCACCGTACCCGTCTTCCCACCAGTGCGCCCTCGGCACGAGGACGGAAAAATAGAAAATTGTGGCAAAACTTAGCAAAAATAGGGTGAAAATTTGCAAAATCGTGATAAAATATTAAACAATGTAGGAGGTCCTCGAGGGGATGGGGGGTCGTAAGCATTTTTAAGCACCTCCTATGAAATGATCCCACTATCCCTGGCTACCTCCGGAGACCTCGGAGCATCAGCACGTATCATTTTGCGTGATTAGTTGGGTGAGCATGAGATTTTTGACTGGAAAGTCGGGTGTTCGAATCCTGCCGGGATAACTTATCCTCACATTCATCAGGGGTCGTTTAATTGAGTACCATCCATGGTAAGCGAAGACGACCGATTGCGGTGTCGCTGCTTGTGGCTACACACTTTGTCCATCCTCCTTGTTGCAGAATGTACAACAGGTTACATGTAAATTCAGGAAACCATATTTTATAAGGATAAAAAATCTAGGTTATTTGGAAGCATACAATGGAAGTACAGCTCCGGTTGTAATGAGAATTCTGGGCCTTTTAGATTTCGTGATGCTGCTTTTGATTAGACCAATCATTCACTGATGTTCGTCGTTATATTGCGCACGATTAAACGTTTTCGTCAGATTTCGCAACTGCGCAAAATAATTTTTCTGAAATTACAATGACAAACGGACTGTATGGACTGATTGTTCAATATTGGGCAATTTGTTTTAATTTTGATATTAAACCTTACCTACATTGCTGATAGATGCGTTAAATGCCGATATATGTGTCATGTTTAGTTTCATTTTTAGGTTTTTCCATTGGGCCCCAGTACTCGGCTTAGTGTCAGATTAGTCAGAATTTCAGAGAATTTTTAACCTTTTCAAATGACAGATATGGTTTATAAAACTTAAATTTCCGATGAACTAGATAAGAAATTTGCTTTTTTCATTAAAATTATAGCCGAAGATAATAAATAGCAAAATACTACAGTAACATTTATTGAATTCGAGTGGAATGAGCGAGCGAAGTGAGCTCATTGCTTCTCGCAAGCGAAGCGAACGAGTGGAACGAGAATTTTCAATTTTGGCTCTGGACGAGGGGTTGAGGAGGTCCTGTCTGTGTGTGTGTCTGTGTGTCTGTGTGTGTCTGTCGCACCTGGATCTCGATAACGGTTGGGCAGATTTTGATGCAAAATAGCTCATTCGAACCGCAATGGTCGATTTATGTGTAGTGACGGAGCCCGATTTTTGAATATTTTTTTGCCGTGGGAAAAGTTATGGGGAAAAATGACGTCATTTTGGCCCATTTTTTGGGCACTCCCTTCAGTTTTTGCGACCTTTCTCAATAAGTAAACGAGATATCCGCAAACTAATAGGACTATTCCATGTAGCTTTACCAGGGCTTTCTAATGATATATAACAAGTTTTTCAACTACTTCCGAATCTGGAGTCTATAAGCTTATAGTTGGCGCCAAATTTCATATTTGGTGAAAAGTCGTATGAAATGCACCTAAATGTGTGTTTTTGTTGCTTTTAGTGTCTTATATGGGGTTTTCTGGGCAAATATACTCATTGCAAGTGTTAAAAATATTGTTGGGCAAATATTTTTTACACTTCTGGTTCATACTTGGCATAAAAAAATGACGTTTTCGAAATTTTTGGTGAGAAGTCGTGGGAAAAGCACCTGAATGTGTGTTATTGTTGGTTTTAGTGTCGGATATAGAGTTTTCTGGGCCGACAAGCTATTGTGTGGCAAATATTTTTCACACTTCTGCTTCAGGGGATTGTTCTCACCACTCGAATTCTGGCTCGCAAGCGAGCTTCACTAGTATGAGTAAAGGTAGATAAAACACTCTGCTGTGTTAGGTAAGAAGCAAGTGCTGACAGTGCCAACATAAACATTCTGTGCTTAAAATAAAATCCTACAGCTTCAATTACAGTTGTTAAATTATGATCTTATAGAATCTGTAGAAATTTTATAGAATCTTAAAACTACCAGGAAGTGTTTATCGCTGCAATATCAGAGTGTAGAGCTACAGATGTTGACGTAGCATTAATTTCGGTTGCAAAGTTGACTCTACAGCAGCCAGCAGCAGCAACTGTCGATAAGCGATAATTAGCAATTGAAACACAGGTAAGTTTTAGAAATCTAGACTCAATACTGCTTTTAACACTTAAAAATTTACGATATAATAATTATCAATAACGTCGCTTGGCTGCCAGTTTCAATTCGGATAAACGGGTCCATACGCTTGAGTATTTAGCTCACGCATAAGCCAAGCTTGTAGGCTTTAGGGCATGGCTTGTTATGTCGTTTGAAAAATAAAAAGCTTACAGTATCGGGTTCTCAGATATTTCAAGTTTCAAGTGTTGTATAAGAATCGGGGTTAAGGCTAAGAAGGCTAATACTTACACTTAGTATATCGACACCGACATAGCCTAAACTACCGTCATACCACTCCTGTTTGCATGCAATACGCCACAATCGCCACTACGTAACCGCAGCAAACATTGTAACTGATGAACAACAATAAAATTCAGTAATTGTAAAGGAGACAGAAACTGCAAATACAGAAACGGTATATGCCTTTGAACTACTCGTGCCGGCATTACGTTTGTAGCTTTGCTGGCATGTCTTTCTGGTCGGACTACCGATCGAACGATAACCATTTTTCAAATTCTAGGTCGATTTCTCTCAACAAAACCGTTATCTAGAGCTTATTATGTTCTACTAAGTGCTGCTTAAATTACACACATTTTTTTACAACAGACACAAAAAACATTTTTGAGCCAAAATATGTGTTATATTGAAGAATAATTGCGCAGACTTGTAGGTAAAACCTCAGTGTGTACATACGTCTAACTTCTATACGTCTGCAAAATTACAATGTCAAAATTAAAAGATCTGAAAACAGAGCCTTCTACAATATTATTTATTTGTCGCAGAACGAAGCGACCTTTAATATCATATCACAGAAGTTTTAAAACTAAGAACCGGCAAAGTCTTGATAGAACGGGCAATGACTAGCAAATATGGTAAAATTGCTGTCAAGAAAGCACGACAGCTATCGCCGGTATATAAAACAAAGCCCCGGTTTTACCGCTGGTTTACAACAAAGATCTAAACACGTTTGATTTTGCTCCAAAAATCGTATATACATATATTAACATAGTATTAGTATATGGATATTTTATTATGTATTTATAAGTGTAAGTTTAAAAACATATATTACAATATACATAAATTTTATCTGTAAAGTTTATATATCCTTTTGTTGCAAGATAAGAAATGGTAAATTTTTTAAAAATCACTTATATGTATCGCCAGAGCTATATAGTATTCATATTGTAATTTGAATTACTTTACGAATATTATTTTGAAAAGAAAAAGAAATTTAAGAATTTTATTAATGCCACATGATATTAGATCAACGAATACTGTATAGAGAAATTGGTACTTTCCTGAAATCTGTCTAGCCTAAATTTAGCTTTATGTTGTTGTTAGATCAGGCTCAAGCTTAGACTTGGACAAAGCCTTAGGCTAAGTCTTCGGCTTATACTTAACAGGTTTCTGGAAAAGAAAAATCTCTTATATAATCATTAAAGATATTTTCTTATATGTAGTTATATGCCAAACGGGGTGTCATTATGCCTGCAGATTAAAACGCTGCACAAACTAACTTATAAAACGGACAGGGCTTAGTCACAACATTGGAATGACACAAATATCATTGTTGTTGCTAATTTAAATCATATTTACAATCAATGGCAATGATTACATAGCTACTAAATACAAAAAAACTGAAATTGAGAAGCATAATATAACTCGCAAAATTATCTATTATTTTTGAATAATCCCATGTAAAATTCAAGGAATCCGTAGCAAATAAACGGTGTTTATTACCTGAACGAATTCTTTGCCCGATCAAGCTGATCTGATCAACATAACATTGATCTACTTGATTCAATTGTCGCGCTCTGAAACATTTAAAACCAAAATAAAGGATCTAATCATAGATTTGGATAGGGGGTTAGCCCTAATGCGGCGTTCGCGTTATAATGTCCCCAATGTTTGAAACCTATATGTATCACACAGTGTCAGGCATACTGTCGACAACAGAGCGTCTTAGATACCTTCAGTTTTTTATAATTTTTTTCAAAGCTAATTAGCTACGGGTATTGCCACTTCTCGACAGTGTCAAACAGACCCTGTCTTCCTGCGGCTTTATTGACAGTGTGCGGCTATATTTTATCAATGTTCATCTAACTTTGATACAAATATCGATAATTTAAAACAACTACACAGCGCAATTGACTAATGTACGACTAAACTTAACTTGCGCAAATCGACTATCATATTTTGTAATAGCCGATAGCGAATTCCAAACAGTTGTTACGAAACAAATGGGGGAATTTCATCAGTTTTTTGGTAACAGAAATTTGGCAAAATCAGAAACAAGTACTAAAAATAACTCTTTGTGTTGTAACAGATTTTGACGGTTTTTAATTAGCAGTGAGAACTGTTATCTTTATGCCTATCAGCTTTTGATTTGTATTTGTCACTATTCACGAACAAATTTAACGTAATAGAGACGTCACAAATTAATCGCTTTCTTGGTTTAGCTTGCAATGTTCGCGAACAAAGCGAGCGAATTCAAATCCGGTAGAATTTCGTTCGCTAAAAATTCGGTAATTTTCGTTAAATTTTCGCGAACACAAATTTGCCGGATTACTATTGCAGAGCTGTGTGTTCGCAAACAGTTTTGTGCCGGATTACGTTTACCAAATAACGTTCGGTAACACATTTTTAACCGAAATAGCAAAATAGGATTATTGATGTGCGTGGGTTAAGTTTACTGTCGCATAATAAACCACATTAGGTACACACGGTGGCCACAGTTAATTCGCGCCAAATTATAGCTAAAGATGTGTATGACTGTGTAAAAACTAAATAAAGAAGCTAGGGGTGTGTCGTACACACTCGGAAATTGATTTACAGTACTGGTGTCACACTGACTGTCTATACGGTAGGGTTGCGACTACAAAGAGACAAAAGTCCAAACAGCGGATACATTATAACTTGAACGCCGTATAAGGCCATCCCCATTCCTTTGCGCTCTGGAATTTTTAAGGTATAGGCAACGTCGCACATCACTAGATCACATGCTTTGCTTGACAGTCAGTCCAGAGGGCAATCACACGGGAGACGTGTCAATATCTCTGAAAAATTGCACACAATACGTCGCTCACAGAAGCATTTGGTCCTGCCCGTTGTCCGAAGTTACTTAGATTCTTTGCTCTACACCGTCGACGCCATTGCTAGAGTACCAGTTTGTCGGCGCCCACCGTAACGTTGGAATGGCAATCTTGCTACCATTAGTCTCGTATTTTTATCGGGGTGCGTCTCTCTAGATTCGGCAAATCAGCGTGTCAGGCTGTCCTCTTGCATGTGTAAACCGGGACGGTCTTGGTACTAAATGATACAGGCTGAAAGAAACTTCTCGGCGTATAAGTTCTCCTATAGATGCGAAGACCAGTGACACTGGAGAGGCTATATATTTTGAATCACACAATCAAAGTTACTACCTCTAAATTCTATATGCTATGTGATCAATATATAAAGACCACTAAGCAATAATTTATCAGCTCTTATTAGCTGGAGTGCCTGATTAGATAGGTCAACTCTTACTGTTATAGTTTTGACTGTGACTAGTGCGCGACTAAACTGAAAGTGACCCCGCTAACCATCCTCTTTTGCAATTCCTGATGTCGAATCCACATCCATTGTTGCGAAATGAAAATTGTTTTTCGTACGAAAGTATTTTCCAAATATATGCACATTCTATAGTTGACCCTGTTGGCCGTACGATTTTTTTGTTAATGATAAGTGCATAGATTCAAATAATATTCTTATGTATATATATGCTGTTGTCTAAGATAGTAAAACTATGTAAATATATTTATTGGTGTTATTTGTATATTGACCTATATGTTTACAGCGAACTACGGTCTGAATGATTGTTGAAATATTGCAAAACTCACGCGATAACGAAAAACTCATTTTCAATTTTTATACCTATGAATTTCGTTCTACTGGCTGGATTCTGATATTTTCAACAATTTATTTTCCAACTTTAATTATCGACCAAACGAAGTTCAAATATTTTCGCTTTGTTTTAAATATATATTATATGTTTTATTTTTGTGTGTCATATTTTGTATTTTGTGTCATTTCCACGTTATTTCCAGGGTAACTAATTTTCCAACTACCAAAGTATAACATGATACGGGATAAGTTTGTGTTTAGGTACGCAATGTGTACATTTTTAGGCAGATGATAATATCATGCTGATTGATCGTCGGAGTACTCCAGCGGATTCTGTAGACACGAAGGTCAAAAGGAATTTCAACACATTTAGATATCACCAATGCCGTTAGTGCTGCAGTTCAAAATTTTCAACAACTGAATAATTGCTAAATAAATATCAACACACAACTTGCAATTTAGACGACAGCTTTCATGACATAAAATAATCATGCCAGCTGTCTTAAATCAGTCGCTCTACGCAGCAGTGCGAAAATTACATTGGTATTTACAGTTACTTATTAAACTGCTACTGCGTTATCTTCGGTGTACTGACATAACCCTCAGCCTGCATTAAAGAAATTTTGTGACATGCTCATAAATGTAACGGAAAGTTTCGTAATTAATGAGCAGGGAAATTGTCGCAGCAACTGATCGTTATCTAATTGCTAATCCAAGATAAGGCGGTAATTTTCGGAACAACCTTTCAATCTTCGGAGTTCGATTACCTAAAATTTTAATATTTCAAATTTATAGAAATGCATTATTTGCTTTCAAGTGTATTATCAATATAAAAACAATATTTTGCATCGAACACATTGAATTTTTTATATGTCAATGTTAAGTTATCATAAACCTACAATATAAAATACTTCTTTGTGCTTGTGACAAATACGAACTCATCTTTTATATCGATGTGTGAGAAACTGGGGGAGGTCAGTGCATCTCGACTCCTCCGCCCCAGAAACTGGAGGGGGAGGGTCAGGCCGAAAACGCCCGTCTCATCAAACACGGGCTAACTTTAGAATGCAGGGAAGTGTCATACTCTAATTGGTACAACTAATTTTGTTCTACCAACATGACTACAGAGGAATTTCATATAAGCCCATAGTTAGCATGGAACCGTCTTGCCAGTGTTGCAGATTGAAATGTATTGTGTGAATTCTGAGTAAAAAATTTTGATCGTCAAAAATATATAAAATGTTTTCAGGTCTTCTGTTCACAAATGAATCACTTAAATATTTGAGTCACTTCTGTTAATGAAATACAAGATGAGTCAGAATGAGGTTAATATTGAAATTTTTACACTGATTGATACTTCAACCCAGTGTTAGTTACATTATAATCTAACCCATTATTTACATTATCATATTCTAACTTAGAACAACATATTGGCACTTCCTTCTTAACATTGACATAATTGAATCCCGAAGTGCAGGCAATTTCTCAAAAGCACCGTCAGTACATAACTTTTTATAATCCGGGCACCGTAATTTTTTGATGCTGCTATTCTAAGTTGAAGGTCACCATGACGAAATCCAAAGCTTTCCTGATTTGTGTCACACATATCACCAAAACGGACTATTTTAAGCACAGTTGTCTAAATCTTTATATTCCTGAGATGTGTGCGAGACATATTGGTGCCTGCGGCTCACTCAGGGAAAAGAGGATTGCGCAATGGTGGTCTTCCCTGGCAACGTAGTACATAAAGTTCATACGTCGGTACACGTTTGATGAAGACTGTTATCGCTGCGACCTAATCTCAACCGTATCGTGTCTATAAACATCAGCTGCGACATAATAATTGCTAAGTGAGTACCTATAATTATATAAAATTTTTTAAGTCACGCTGATTAATGACTAGACCTGAACTGAATGCCGTGCTCCAAAAAGTCCTCATCAAACATGTTAAATTTTATCACTTTACAAGTGACAAAAAGTTTTTTTTTTCTATTTCCGTCTCACCTTTGACACAATTATTTTCACCTTTATTCCACATAGGCGTGACACACACGTCCAGCATTTTGTCGCGGGACTGTTTTAATATTGTTATTGTATAATTAAATTCGATTTAAATCCCAATTTTTGAACAACAAAAATATATTATTTTCCACAAAAATTTGAAAATTTGATTTCACAACAGGAGCATTCTATTTTGTCTTTTCGCGAGTATTTGTCCTAGTTTTAATGTAGTCACACTCGTACTCTGAAATATCTATACCGATGTATTTATTTAACTATCTATCTCTAATAATATTTATACATAAAAGCAAATAAAATACACAGGTCACACACACACACACACAATTTCTGCAGTTTCTAATTTTGTGTTATCAAATTTTTATTAATACAATTATGTTTTTGCGGCGCGTAATATATGCCATATATATACATATAGGCAATGCATAAAAATGAAATCAAAATTGAAATTACCGTTGTAAATAGGGAGGTGTAGCTGTTGCACATTCCCCACCTGTACGACCCGTACGACGTCCAGAGTGTGGTATCTGGAGCCAGAAGCGGCGTCTACGCAACCGGTCATTTTCGCACGTATGCTACTCTATTTACCGATTCCGGAGGTATGATAGAATGTGTAAGCGGGTGTTAAATCTGGGCCCAGATTGGACATCCGACTTTACGAGCAAGGTCTTGCGGTCTCTTAACTGAGCACTGCGTCATGCATATAGCATTTATATGCAGATATACTATATATGCGTAAACATTGCATGTTAATATATATTTTATACATGATATATATTTCTTATTCCAACATATTATTATGACATAAATGTTGCTAAATGCAGTTGGCTAATATCGCATTTCTACATCGCCAAATAACGAATGCTCGATGTTTTGGCCAAGACGTCCAAAATATTTATGAATGCAGTAAAGTTCGGTTATGGTGAATGCTTTTACAGTGCAAATGCCATTTTGCTGTGAAATGCTCCTTCGCTCCGAGGCAAATTGTCTATAATTCTGTCTCTGGTAGCGAAATGTGGCAATTGCAAAAATGTTTTTTATTGATAACTTTTTTGATTCGGTCCAAGCTATATCTGGCTCCCATAAAATGAACAATCAACTCTGAACGACGAGACGCTTTATTGATAGAAAAAGTAACGACTCAGTCGAATACGTAGCCCGAGGTCCTAATCTAAGCAAAGGCAAACATAGATTGAGTGAATTGACAACTGCATATTATAGCATACTTTGTTAGGCTTCTTGGAGTGAGACTAGATCCTATACATTAAGTCAACATAAGTAACAATGTCGCGCAGCCAAACGGCAACGGTATAAGAAATCGGTCAAAATTCAGCTTGTAACTATATTCGCATATTATTATAATTTCTCTACTAGTATAAGATACAATAGATTTTATTTGTAAACGCTCAACCCAAAATCCCAAAAGCGGATCGTCGAGTTCATATCCCCACGTTTAGCAGTTAGGTTGTGTAACGCTCCTTTACCAAAACTCAGATAAAATGTGTTATGAATTATATCAGCATATAGCAATGTTTACCGTTGAGTTAAGCCTAGGTAATAGCAACAATTAATTGCGTAACATTTGAGTAAAATAAACAACTGCTGCAGCCGTCTTTACGATTTTTTCAGTGGTTGAACAAACTAGACAGACGCATGGGCTAGAATATAAAGTCTGATCCAAATTGTATTTCTAAAAATGTAGTTGATTTGTAACGGTTTTGCTTGCTCTAACCGCGAAATTCGGGTAGCTAGCTTTCCTTGTTTCATTTCTGCCATATTGGCAGGTCTATTGCTGTTAATTTACTTTTTATCCGCTCTAAATTATTAAGATTAGAATAGCTGCAGTATTTCAAACGTCTTTGGGAAACTCGCACCACAGTTCAAACAACCCGCAATGTAATGCAGGACACGTTTGTTGAAATGTGGCTAAGTGGTCTACCGTGTTGTCACATGCAGCCAAATTAGAAGATGTGTGCTCAATTTTGCAGGCACCTGCATTTATACATTTAAATTAGTTTTTTTGTTCCAAGCTGGTAAATGATGTCCTAACATATAAAATCTTGACAGCACTAACATGGCAGTAAGAAAAAAGTGATTGAAGTCTTTGCTATGTCTTTTATTGTATTGATGTGAAATGATAAACGATGGATTTATATACCAAAGTGAAGAGGTCGAGAGTACGTAGGTTCACATATATTAGCGGACATAGCTATGGAAAGATAGATCCCAATATAACAACCTTCAGTTGAACATATGCCATAAAATTATGAAAATCCAACGGTTCGTGCGAGCCTTCCAGTAAGTCGCAGTGACCAAAATTATCAAATATTTTAACCGCAAAGAATTAGCGTGGTGCCATTTCTGAATGTATTTTAGTCATGTCAAGTCCTAGTGAGCAAAATTTGTTTATTTATGTGTTTATTTATGTATTTATTCACTAATTGACATTGATACAGATACAATACAATTAAACGCAAGCTGTATATTTTAAATTAGAATTAAAAAATAAATAATAAAAATTATATGTGTTGTAAGCGCTAAACATTTTTGTCCGAAATTGAGTACACTCCACTAATATGTGATGAATGATTATTCAACTCTAAATATTATTAGAAATTAATTTTTGCTAAAAGATGACGAAATTTTGATATATTCTTCCTAATGCTACGCTGTTGACATCCAGCCATTCTGAAAGACTATTCCATATATCTACTATAAGTACACTGCAAAATGTTTCATATCATTTATGTGAAATTCGATTTTCAGTAATTTATAGTAGAATTGACAAACATTTCCATCGTAAAGAAGCAGCGTAGCACCATTTCTGATTGCATTAAAATAATTGAAATTCCAGTGACCAATTAATAGACGTTTCAATCGTAAATAATTCGCTATTTCTGAATGTACATTAACCATTTTAAGGCCAAGTGCCCAAATTGTCAAACATTTCCATCGCAAACAATTAGTCATTTCTGAATACATATTAGTCATTTGAAACCGCTGCGACCCATTACCCATAGAATACCAGTACAAACACCCCGGAAATTTTATAACTAGAAGCTGGGCCTAGTTTATATTTAGACAACTTTCATTTGGTTCTTAGCGGGTGTAGATTGTTATAGAAACAATTGTTTGGGGTTAAATTTTAGTGCATTTTCGGCATTAACGCATTGGTAGATAAGCTCGCAATTTTGTATAATGCTTTCAAATTATAGTTGAATTTCAAAATGAAAGGCTAAAATAGATATAAAAATTGTTACCGAAGCACAGCTGATTACAGCTGTTCTTGTACCAATTCCTTAAATTTTACTTACAGTTACTTAACATATCCGTATTTTGCAAAACAAAAACATACTAAGCAAGAGCACGGACAAGCACATATGCATATACATATCTTTGATGCCTCAGCTCCTTAGGCTGTATGGTTTTTTAGTGTATATGAACACAAGGAATTGGAATTAGTAGCCTCATTACATAATGCATCATTTACGATAAAATGCGTGCACCGCGTCAAATTATGTCACGCATCCAACTAAACTAGTTCGGGTGAACTATAGCTTAGCTGGACTACTATGGTACATTTTTATAGCTTAGCTAGTCTTAATGTGACAAACAGGGCGCTTAGCTAGGCTCTGCGTGACAAACGGAGCGTCCGGCTGAACTGTCAATTGAGAAATTTTATTTAGTATTGTGCTTAGTGTTTTGTTCTATAGTATTTTCACATTAATTCTAAGTTATATATTTGTTTTAATATATACAATTAACGTTTTAAGCCGTATGCCGCATTTGGGGCATTATTTAGATATGTATAATAAAACGTAATGTCTACGGACTAAATAGTCACTGGCTTAAGTTATAGGGCTCAGCTGAACACTTCTTGACATAAAGCACAGTCCGGCTCGACACTCGATGACAAATGCATAGCTCAACTAGGTTATTCAAAATTTTAATAGTCGAGTTGAACTGTTTGCGTGACATAGTAGCTAGGCCATTTGTACGCGTGACATAATTAGAACCATGCACACGCATCTTATTGAAAACGATGCATAATACCATTATTCAGATAAAACCGTGAACATGTTTGCCTACTTGCCTTTGGGGGTTTATTGGCAATTATCACGCTTTCGGAGACAATGATAATGTGGGAAGGTTACATCAGCAGCGTTAACTCTTTAATTAGTACATATTGTTGCTAAAAAGGCCAAAATACTTATTGCAATGAACTGCATTAACTAAGTTCACCATGTATCGTCGTAAGATTGCACGTTTGCTGCTATTAACTCGCTTTCATATAATCTAAATAAGATCTTTAGCAGGTTTAGTACCAGTCAATCAAGCAATCCAGGTAAGATTGCAGTTGCTGCCGCGTGTTTTTTAAAGTTTGTACATTAGCACAAAATTAGCGATGAATTACGGTTGGTCCTGTACGAAGTTCTGAAGCGTCACATGCAGTAGCGATGTTCTGCATTACAGCATCGGAATGCTTGTTTAATTGGAAGTGTAATAATATTTCAAAATATGAATAAATTGGCAAACTCGGTGCATCGAAAGTTATTTTTTTCTATCAGCACTGATCAGATTCATACGACAAAGTTGTAGCAAACCCATCGTGCGTTAAGTGACTTCTACGCACGGTTGTGACGAGTTCAGACAAGTGCGTTAGCACGATTTTGAACGAATTAAATAACACAGCCGTGCGTACAAATCTCTAACGCATGCCTAGCTGTGCTACGACTGACTTGTAATACAGCTAATTTAGCTAAACGTGCGTTAACGCATTTCGATGCAAGGCTTTAACTATATAAGCTGTGTTACAAGTATTTGAATACGCTGTTTAGAAAACAACATTTTTGAACGAAATTTCATAAATATGTTTAAACTTTTCTTTTATATAATATTTGAACAAATTCGGATAAATTGTGATATTCTTCGCCAATTCAACTTAAAATTTACTCATATATTCAAACATACAATTATTTAAAGACAAAAATTATTGATTGATATTTCTGCATGTACTTCAAATTTACATTAAATGAACAAAATTACCATAAGCGGAAAAAATTGGAATAATCAAAGCAAAAGGAAATCGCTAGGAAGTCAAAACAAACAAAAGGTTAACAAAACTGATCACTTGTCGTTACACCATTCTGCAAAGTTTTGAGATCCGTAGCACCAATTATGTTTTTACCATCAGCCTGAAACGCGGTTCTCAAATGCGCTTAGCTCATCTCGAGATGTTTGGTTAAATATAGGAATTTTACAGGTTGCCGGAAACTTCGCCGAAATACTGGCTGATGCGAGTCGCAGTTCGTTGGCCTGAATATATCCATCATAATCGGTACTCACAAGACGCAGCGCAACGAATCTACATTTGTCTGATATACCGTCGCCACAATAGGTTATCCAGAATAAAATTGAAATTGTCATTTCGTGCTTTTGCAGTACGAGTAATTCGAGTAGTTTTGCTATCGCTGTCAGGGCCCCATCGATAATACCATTCGATGGTAACATGATGGTGCGGGTAATGACGCTGCCTATCTGCTGCAAAACGGATAAAATGTAGCCGAAAAACGAGAAAAACGGGAGCTGAAAAAAACTGTGGAAATTTTCTGGAAAGCAATTTTGTTTTCTACAACATTCTTGGGTAGATTTCTATTAAAGTATTGACAGTTATATAAATATAACTATTATTATATTTATACAAATATATATTCTTTTTACAAATATATTTTAGCTGTATATTTGTTTGTTTGTTTGATATAAGTTACATATTTGCGCATGTGTTATAGATAATGAAAACGAAAAACTTGGTAAAAACGAGAGTTACACTTTTTCATAGTTCCAAAGGATTAATTTAGCCAACAAATTGTGGTGCTCTTTTTTAATACTGACAAACAATGACTGACACATTTATTATTAGATTTTAACAGTAATCAGTTGTACTCTTAAACGAATTTGTAAATGATTGTAATAATCACATTTATTTTTATGTGTAGAGTTTGCATGTCATATGAGATCTTGTCTTAATTTGATTTGTCTTTGCATTTATAAGTAGAACACTTATTTTTCGCCTGAAACACTTTCACTCATATATGATTGACATGCCTATACTGAATAAGTGTTTAACTGTGTATCATTCAGTTGTATGGTCGCACGATATTACAATAATATTGCATCGTGAGTGCTTAATTATTTATGCGCATGTATATTTTATAATATGTTGTAAGACTCCTGCTTTTTAACGTTGCTCATACTTTTACTTTTAGAAAATTATTTTCTGTTATATTACACCAGAACAATATAAATTGTATGTAAAATGTATGAGGTTCGGCAGATAGTATAAGGCATTTTTTGGATTTTCAAAATTTGCTTAAACTACGATTCAATTTTTTAATATATCTATGCAGCTGGGCAATTAAAATATGTCCGCAAGATAACTACACTATTCTACTTAGAAAAGGCTGATGTCATACGGGTAACGCATCCTTGTATATAATGTGTAAATTGACAGTCAAGTGCGTGCTTAAAATGTCTTAAAAACTTAAGGCTCAAAATTTCGAAATTGGCAAATTACAAAGCTAGTTTGTGTTCATTCTAGAACTAGGTTGATATGTGTCGTGACGATTTCAATTTGTCTATCGCTTATTTTAAACGCCATTATTGTTATAGTATTACCTACATCGCCGATCGTTAGGTTTTGCGGCTTGTTAAATAGATGTACTTGGTGCCTCTAAACCATTTAGTATACCCTAAAAGTGCAACTTGTTCGTTCAGAAACATTAATAGTGAATGAGACAGTAGCTGGCGTTTACATAGCTTAATTCTAGTTTCCTTTATACGCGGCACTAGTATTCTGGCAATGTGAAACAAAAGTATTGTCATTCTAACGAAAGTCCTCACGAGCTGAATCGTAAGCTTCGCAAAAAAATCAGTAGCATACATCGGCGATCAGAGAACATTTGGTGATTCAAAAACAGTGTAATCTCACATAGCGACATAAAACTAAAAATTTTAACACCTCACGTGGAAATGTAAAGTTTCGCACAACTAATAGATACAATGTACTTTTAGTTTCTCTTTAGTTATCTGTAATGGATACTTATCTTAAGTTTCCTACAGCTATTATTTAAACCTTTGGCGCTTCAAAAAAGTTAGAACGGGAAAATTGACCGCTTTCTTCACAACATTCCACACCAACCTGGATTATAAATCCATATATATATAGGCTTATTTGATCTTTTTATAGTTTTGTAAAAAAATACCTACGTTGTGCTACATATCAAGAACAGTACCAAAATTCACTGACCGCGTAAGGATAAGAACATAATTACATCAGATGTGATAATAAGCAGTTTCTGGACTGTTATGTATAGCCATTCTGGAACGTTTAGTGTGAGCAGAAGTAGTTATACCAAACAGAATTGTGATCCTAGCAGACATCCTATTTTGGTCTATGTCAACTTTAGGGGCCGAAGTATAATTCATGCCATGCCGTTCTCGATATACTAAGCCTACGCTTTAGTCTTAACCTAAGCCAAGATCCCTATTTGAGCCATGTACTAAGCCTAAGCCTAAGTCGGAAGGCTGTCGCCCCGTGAACCCCCGCTCTACGCTGTTCTTTTTTAACGTTATAACGTCAGGCCCCTAAGGTTGACATGGGCCACTATTTTTGTCAAAAACAAATGTGATGGACGTTACCTTATATCGATAGAAAAGGAATATTTTAGTTCTGGGTCCAGATGTTGAAACCATTTGTAATAGTGTAAATCTTACATCTGTAAGGAACACAATATAAAAATTAAATAGTGAGAATTTCACTTTTCTGTACTGCGGCGTCGGATCCTTTCTGGTGTGCGACGTGAGTCAGAGCCATCGCATGATTACGTGACTCAAATAAAAAATCACTGCTTTCAGCAGGAAATTTTTAAGTTCCGATTTGAGCTGCTGCATTAATCTGAAGACCCCCAATACTGCTGATATCCAATATTGGTTTGAAAAATGTAGTGACCAAGCCTGATAATAATTGAAGAACAAACAACAATAAATGCTTTGTTAATTTCCTGAAAAAAGGCTTATGCTTAGGGCAGCGTCCAGTTTGGATCCCCTGTATCTTGTAACTCAGAGTCACTATCGTTATGCTCATTTCCGCAAAACCCACCTAAAATCCCAATAACTTGTTAATGTTAAAACTTCTTTCCATGACTAGTATTTCTGTTCATGTCGCCCCAAAGACCAAAAATGGGGTTTTCGTGACCCCAATTCTTTTATTGATCTTTTCTAATAGTCTTTTTTCTATAATTCTTTCTATTGTCCAAAATAATTTTTAATTTTTTTCTCCATTTCTATTCTAGGAAAATTATAATTTTATGTTTCTTCAGTTTTTTTTATTTTTATTGATCATTATTTAACATTCTGTTTTCTATTGATTTTTCAATTTCTATTCTTTTCGTTTTAAACATTCACGAGGACTGTTTTTATTTCCCGAAATTTTTTGTACAAAATATTTTCCATGCTCGCCTTTTGTTAGTCGTTTAATATTTTATTTGTTTATTATTATTTCTATACTTATTCCTTATTGTTTACCTTTTTATTATCTGTATATCATTGTCAATGGCCATAAAATCATTATATTTTTTGTTACAGGCTTTTATTCTTTGCCATTACTAGTATTCGATGCTGCTGTGACACTGACCTTGTATGGAGAACCGTTTATGCTATCCTATCCATATCTATGACATGTCAACGTTTACAGATATATAAATAACAAACTCGGCTATTGATCTTCTTAAATTTCGAGCATCGAGATCGAGTTATATTGCTTTTCTTTAAAGAAATGTGTCACGTTACTATATTATGTTGCCGATTCATACCGTTCAAAAAGTTGACGGTTGAACATTAGAAAAGCACTCAGAAGAATAAATCTCTTTAAAGTATCACGTCAAATGAAAATGCCTGATGATAACTTTGACCACAGGCCACCGATATGGAAAGCATACACAATAATCTGGGACGTGTACAGGATTGAAATTGAGGAGGGCCAAATTCAGGATTTACATTTGAACGGGGGAGGCAAGTTCATTTGATTTTGATTTGTTTTAGTTACTTCCCCAGCCCACAATATAGGGTAAACATAAGATAAAATAAAAGAAAAAGCAGTATATAATACATAAATTCAATAATTTATTTCCCATAATATTCAGGATTTACATTATATTTCGATAAATTTCGAGGTTTGATACACGATAAATTTTTAAACCTACAAACCTTTTCGGGGCATGGGCAATTGTCACCTTGGATACACTTATGATAATAACCACTATCATATTGGACCTTCAAATCGCAGTAGCCTGTAAGCGGTATATAACAACTATGGAAAGTAATAAAATTATTTAAACTCGACTCAAGTAAATTCTCATGTTGTTAACTGTTAATTTGGAAGAAATTCTACACCGCTGAATGGCGTAGTGAATGTCACTCTCTTAGACTCACAGCGCAGGTCGGTCGCAATTTCTCAAAGCCGATTGGGCGAGAACCTACTACTTGGAAAATTCGATCAATGCTAATGATAGGCACTTACGTAGAATTATCCAATAATGCAAAGCTGTAGACAGTGTCGCTTGATGCAAGGCTGAAAAATGTCGAAAACAATGTCACAATCTTATGGCTCTGACAAAAACAAAGTTCACGACATCGAATGTCAATTATATGAAACGCAATATGGTAGATGTAAGGCGTGCAAGCAGCGTAATCCCAACTACCATAAATAGTTATACATATCCAATACCATAGAAATGGCTTTTACAAACAAACATGCAACGTTTTATTTTTGCCAAGAACACCAGATCATATTTGTCAATTACAATTGGACAAAAATCAGTCATTGGACCGCTCCTGTTTATTGCTACAAGGCAAAAGTTGTAAACAACTCATGCAGTATAGAAACTTGAAAGATACACTGCGCTGCAGCACATAGATCGCAGGAAACTGCATTTGCAAAACTTATCGACATTGTATAGACATGGTGCTTACGAGTATATAAAATAAATGACCATATAAATTAGCGTGTATCGAGATACAAATTGTTTTGGGACTGTATGTGCAAGACAGACGATGACTGAGGTGTTTCTACTAAGTAAACCTAAATTTCAATTATAGCCCAATTAAATTAATCTCATTGATGATTCATTCTGTTTGTTGACAGTTTAATAAAAATATTTTACAAGCCATTTGGTAAGCCATTGCCAAAGTTTCGTCTATGATGATGGCATTCAGGCTGAGAACCAACATTGTAACACTGACTCCCCGGTTGCCAGTATGAGTTTTCTTAATAAACTTACTTGTCTTCGTTAAAAATTTAGGTTCGCAACAGTAAATAATTGTATTGGGAGTTGTGGTATCACATTTTATAAATAAGAAACGAATTTAAAAATGAAAAAACAGACTGGATGAGAAGAATATATTACGCAACCATTCCTATATTTGACTTAGCACGCTGTCTTCCAATTTAGTAGTTAAATAATTAAACTATAATTGGCAAAACGTCGCCACGCGCATTTTTAACAGCTATCAAAGGGGTGTTTAGTTTAGGTTAGAGGCCATTTTGGAAATTGAAATCTATCGGATAAAATATATCGTTGAAATGAAATATTAGATTGAATTTTTAGTTTTGAAATATTATTTTGCATAATATAAGACACAAAATCTTAGAGGTCTGCCAGTGATGTAGACCCCACAGAGGCAATTCTGGCCGTCCTAACCTCCAGAACCTGACGGATATACGCCTCTGGAACAGTGGATTTAATAAAATTCTCAGATTTTATAATCGATCTAGCGATTATGTGCCAAGTATTCAGATTCGCGTAGATGCTACTGCGGTAAAATCGTGTTAATGTTGCAGTTTTAATATAATCTTGTTTTTATTATAACTTTGATGTACTTTGGATTTCTTAAACCGCAATCGGAACTGCCCGCTCATTGGGCAATATTATACTCATGATATATATAGAATGGATTGTGCCTAATTTATGCAGGGGTAAAGCTCTATTTTTATTACGCATATCAACATATAATTCTTGCTTGAAATATACATTATAGCGTAAATAATTTGCCAAATTTCCAAATTTCAGATCTATTAATGTGCCGCATTGTTGAAAGTGTTCTCTCTCATATTATTCCCTCTCATACTCAAATTTACCATCCTTTCCGTCTCTGTTTCTCCTGGACTTTTCTGCGATCTCTCTGTTATTCTCTTCTCAAACTATTATTTTCCTTTTGTTTTTGGGTCACCCTCAGTTTCTTTCCTGACTTTTGTCTTCTCACTAGGTTTCTAGTCACATCATTAAACGAGGAGGAAGGGAGGGGAGGAGGGCGCTGGATGCATCTCGGGTTATGATGTGACATATCAAATTTTGATATGTATTATTAGCAAAAGAAATGTGATATTTCGTGTATATCTCATCAGGGCAGATAGAGCCTTCCCTCTGTGCTCCCTTTCCCCGTAGCTACAGGTGTGTTAATCCTTTCTACTCCTCGCGTTAGGTTTTGCTCTTTATGCTTTCAATGTTTATCTCATTTTATCGTATAGCTGACTGCTGCATATTATTTGTTATCTATCATAATATAAATCAGCAACACTCCTGTGCTATTTCCACAGCGTATGCTTTTCCAACCAAATGTTTTTAAAACCCATTTTAGTTCGGAAAATTTCTGAAAACAACAATTTGGTGAAATTCGGCAAAATATTTTATTATCATTGAAATATTATAAATATATACAATTCCAAATCGTAACGATAACGATATTCTCATTGATATTTTCAACAAGAGAGTATAACTAATCTTTTCTCACCTATATCTAACGCTTAGCTGACTTTTATGTAAAAATGTTTTTGATAACAAATTTCAACAATTTTTCAGGGAATTTATAATTCCATTACGTTCTTGTTCTAAAGATTACCGCGTCCCATAAGCAATACGTAACTGAACGAAGTAGATGACA
>JASANE010015430.1:0-10686 GCA_030248225.1 Trileptium ribeirensis
TGCTTGGTACTGCTGCGGGTTCCGTAACTGGATATATTCCAGGGCCACGACTACCTAAAATATTTTGTAGCCAGGGTCACGGTGTTACCACTGCCGAAATAATTATAGCATGATTATACCATTGAGCTATAGCTGCTTGGTACAGCTGCGGGTTCCGTAAATGGATAAATTCCAGCGCCACGACTACCTAAAATATTTTGTAGCCAGGTTCACGGTGTTACCACTGCCGAAATAATTATAGTATGATGATACCATTGAGCTACAGCTGCTTGGTACAGCTGCGGGTTCCGTAAATGGATAAATTCCAGCGCCACGACTACCTAAAATATTTTTAGCCAGGGTCACGGTGTTACCACTGCAGAAATAATTATAGCATGATGATACCATTGAGCTACAGCTGCTTGGTACAGCTGCGGGTTCCGTAAATGGATAAATTCCAGCGCCACGACTACCTAAAATATTTTTAGCCAGGGTCACGGTGTTACCATTGCAGAAATAATTATAGCATGATGATACCATTGAGCTACAGCTGCTTGGTACAGCTGCGGGTTCCGTAAATGGGTAAATTCCAGCGCGACGACTACCTAAAATATTTTGTAGCCAGGGTCACGGTGTTACCACTCCCGAAATAATTATAGCATGATGATACCATTGAGCTACAGCTGCTTGGTACTTCTGCGGGTTCCGTAAATGGATAAATTCCAGCGCGACGACTACCTAAAATATTTTGTAGCCAGGGTCACGGTGTTACCACTCCCGAAATAATTATAGCATGATAGAATTGAGCTACAGCTGCTTGGTACTGCTGCGGGTTCCGTAAATGGATAAATTCCAGCGCCACGACTAGCTAAAATATTTTTAGCCAGAGTCATGGTGTTACCACTGCCGAAATAATTATAGCATGATGATACCATTGAGCTACAGCTGCGGGTTCCGTAAATGGATAAATTCCAGCGCCACGACTACCTAAAATATTTTGTAGCCAGGGTCACGGTGTTACCACTGCCGAAATAATTATAGCATGATGATACCATTGAGCTACAGCTGCGGGTTCCGTAAATGGATAAATTCCAGCCCACGATTACCTAGATTCCAGCGAGGTCACGGTGTTACCTTGCAGAAATAATTATCATGATGATACCTTAGCTCGCTCTACGTTTCAAGAACCCCCCCTTTTTGCCGGCTTCCCCCTTTGCCCGCCTGCACGCTACGACTACCAAAAAGATTTTGTAGCCAGGGTCACGGTGTTACCACTGCCGAAATAATAATTATAGCATGATGATACCATTGAGCTACAGCTGCTTGGTACGGGTTCCGTAATGGATAATTCCAGGGCCACGACTACCTAACTTAGCCAGGGTCACGGTGTTACCATTGCAGAAATAATTATAGCATGATAATACCATTGAGCTACAGCTGCTTGGTACTTCTGCGGGTTCCGTAAATGGATAAATTCCAGCGCGACGACTACCTAAAATATTTTGTAGCCAGGGTCACGGTGTTACCACTCCCGAAATAATTATAGCATGATGATACCATTGAGCTACAGCTGCTTGGTACTGCTGCGGGTTCCGTAAATGGATAAATTCCAGCGCGACGACTACCTAAAATATTTTGTAGCCAGGGTCACGGTGTTACCACTCCCGAAATAATTATAGCATGATGATAGAATTGAGCTACAGCTGCTTGGTACTGCTGCGGGTTCCGTAAATGGGTAAATTCCAGCGCCACTACTACCTAAAATATTTTTAGCCAGGGTCATGGTGTTACCACTGCCGAAATAATTATAGCATGATGATACCATTGAGCTACACCTGCGGGTTCCGTAAATGGATAAATTCCAGCGCGACGACTACATAAAATATTTTGTAGCCAGGGTCACGGTGTTACCACTCATGAAATAATTATAGCATGATGATAGAATTGAGCTACAGCTGCTTGGTACTGCTGCGGGTTCCGTAAATGGGTAAATTCCAGCGCCACGACTACCTAAAATATTTTTAGCCAGGGTCACGGTGTTACCATTGCAGAAATAATTATAGCATGATGATACCATTGAGCTACAGCTGCTTGGTACAGCTGCGGGTTCCGTAAATGGGTAAATTCCAGCGCCACTACTAACTAAAATATTTTTAGCCAGGGTCATGGTGTTACCACTGCCGAAATAATTATAGCATGATGATACCATTGAGCTACAGCTGCGGGTTCCGTAAATGGATAAATTCCAGCGCCACGACTACCTAAAATATTTTGTAGCCAGGGTCACGGTGTTACCTCTGCCGAAATAATTATAGCATGATGATACCATTGAGCTACAGCTGCGGGTTCCGTAAATGGATAAATTCCAACGCTAGACTACAATATTTTGTGCGTCATCCCTGCCGAAATAAAATATACACTTACAATACCATTGAGCTACAGCTGCTTGGTACTGCTGCGGGTTCTATTTATTCAGCGCGACGACTACTGAAATATTTTTAGCGAGTCCGTGTTCCATCGCTATTTGCTTGTCCATTAGCTACTGCTGCTTTGCAGCCTTCCGTAAATGGATATATTCCAGCGCCACGACTACCTAAAATATTTTGTAGCCAGGGTCACGGTGTTACCACTGCCGAAATAATTATAGCATGATGATACCATTGAGCTATAGCTGCTTGGTACAGCTGCGGGTTCCGTAAATGGACAAATTCCAGCGCCACGACTACCTAAAATATTTTGTAGCCAGGTTCACGGTGTTACCACTGCCGAAATAATTATAGCATGATGATAATTGAGCTACAGCTGCTTGGTACAGCTGCGGGTTCCGTAAATGGATAAATTCCAGCGCCACGACTACCTAAAATATTTTTAGCCAGGGCCACGGTGTTACCACTGCAGAAATAATTATAGCATGATGATACAATTGAGCTACAGCTGCGGGTTCCGTAAATGGATAAATTCCAGCGCCACGACTACCTAAAATATTTTTAGCCAGGGCCACGGTGTTACCACTGCCGAAATAATTATAGTATGATGATACCATTGAGCTACAGCTGCTTGGTACAGCTGGGGGTTCCGTAAATGGATAAATTCCAGCGCCACGACTACCTAAAATACTTTTAGCCAGGGTCACGGTGTTACCACTGCAGAAATAATTATAGCATGATGATACCATTGAGCTACAGCTGCTTCGTACAGCTGCGGGTTCCGTAAATGGATAAATTCCAGCGCGACGACTATCTAAAATATTTTGTAGCCAGGGTCACGGTGTTACCACTCCCGAAATAATTATAGCATGATAGAATTGAGCTACAGCTGCGGGTTCCGTAAATGGATAAATTCCAGCGCCACGACTACTGAAAACATATTTTGTAGCCAGGGTCACGGTGTTACCTCTGCCGAAATAATTATAGCATGATGATACCATTGAGCTACAGCTGCGGGTTCCGTAAATGGAGAAATTCCAGCGCCACGACTACCTAAAATATTTTAGCCAGAGTCATGGTGTTACCACTGCCGAAATAATTATAGCATGATGATACCATTGAGCTACAGCTGCGGGTTCCGTAAATGGATAAATTCCAGCGCCACGACTACCTAAAATATTTTGTAGCCAGGGTCACGGTGTTACCACTGCCGAAATAATTATAGCATGATGATACCATTGAGCTACAGCTGCGGGTTCCGTAAATGGATAAATTCCAGCGCTACGACTACCTGAAATATTTTGTAGCCAGGGTCACGGTGTTACCACTGCCGAAATAATAATTATAGCATGATGATACCATTGAGCTACAGCTGCTTGGTACTGCTGCGGGTTCCGTAAATGGATATATTCCAGCGCCACCACTACCTAAAATATTTTGAAGCCAGGGTCACGGTGTTACCACTGCCGAAATAATTATAGCATGATGATACCATTGAGCTACAGCTGCTTGGTACAGCTGCGGATTCCGTAAATGGATAAATTCCAGCGCCACGACTACCTAAAATATTTTGTAGCCAGGTTCACGGTGTTACCACTGCCGAAATAATTATAGTATGATGATACCGATTGAACTACAGCTGCTTGGTACAGCTGCGAGTTCCGTAAATGGATAAATTCCAGCGCCACGACTACCTAAAATATTTTAGCCAAGGTCACGGTGTTACCACTGCCGAAATAATTATAGCATGATGATACCATTGAGCTACAGCTGCGGGTTCCGTAAATGGATAAATTCCAGCGCCACGACTACCTAAAATATTTTTAGATATTCGACTATTAGTACTAAAGTACTCCTTAAAATGAGTGTTATTTGTTAAACGTTCGTTAAGGAAATTTCAAATCGTGTTTGTGTTTCGTTCTAAACGTGACCGAGAATGGATTATTGCTCGGGAAGAGATAAATTCTATCGTTGATAGATTAGATATTCGTTCGTGCGAAACTCCCTAGTCATTTCTGGCGAATACTACACTTGCTTGGATAATACATGATTCATATCAATGTGCGATAAGCTATAAAAATTACTTGAACGCATGCGAAGCAAAAATCCTTGCTTTCATTTTGCGCTGTAACCAATAAACGTCGAAACCCTAATCCCAGTCTAACCGTAGACCTGTGCAAATAATGTAGTCATCAAATATTGGCACCATACATTATACATAGCCTCCTGCTGCGTCCTACATGGGTAACATCATAATCAAACTATAGGCTTTAAACAAAAAATAAACTCGGTTATCAGACCAAGTAAGTATTATTACCCTATCATTCACGTCTTGGCGCCTAAACAGGAAATTACCGTAGTCAAATAAACATTTTTTCAAGTTGTTTACCAAACTTTGGCCTTTAACTAAAAACGGCTGTTGGACCAAAATGTGGTCAATAAACATGTTGCAGCTCTCATCAAGTTGAAAACGGAAAGAGCCAAGCTGCCACATCTCCATGGATAGACAAAAGCCAGTAATCCGATAACAAGATAATGAAGTGGAGGTTAGAAATAAAAAAGACCTCGTACGATACCAATTATTGCACCTGACTCAAAGGTACTAACCAAGTGAATTACATATCTCTAGCATTAAACTTTACAGCCAAAACCACAAGCGGTGCACAGCATTAAAAGCTGACGCAGTAATAAATTTTTGCGACAAATGTATCCTTAGTCCGACATTCAAAAACACAAGAATCATAAAAACATTTTATTTGAAAAATGTTGTTCAAATAAACAACAACCAACTAACTACATACCTGAAACATTCTCATTTCCAACGTTATGCTGAGTACTGCTCAACATATCCGCAATGATTGCGCTTCGCTCCAGAAGCAGTTGCCCGCATTCTACAAATGACGACAATCTTGTTTCACTAATCTTGTCTCTTGACTGCTCTGGACCGCCAGCAGCCAAGCTCAAGACTCGGACAGCCACGACGTTAGAAGTATTCAGCCCACGCTGCTCAGAATCAGTTGTGTTGCTAAGAAGTATGAGAAAACGAATGCCTGAGCGATAACACGCCTCCTCAACATCAGAGACACAATCAACGGGTTCAGAGAGAGCGTCACATTTAAAGCCTAGGTCCCACAAAATTTTTAGTAGTGTAAGGGTCTCTTTGGTCTGAGCTTTGGAATTATAAGTAGTGCCGTACGACGTCCAACAAATTACAACTTCCGCAGTTGTGAGTTTGCCACGATTATCAAGCTGTACTGCGTTCCCGGTCGTATTGTTACTGTTTACCGTACGTTCTGCGCTCGCTACAGTTTGTTCTCGGTCGCTGTTCATGTTCTTGTTTTTAGGCAATGTCGAAGCAAAGCGTAGGCAAAGTTTATCAAACGCAAAACTCACACCCATACCGGCGACGCGAGGCGGATTCGCCACAGGGCTGTGGTACTGGAATGTAGAGATAAGTTTATCATAACGCCCACCCGCGGCCACAATCTCTTGTCCAATAACAGAATTAGGATTTATTCGCTTTTTATGCCGCCCGCCGCTTAGTCGAGGAACGTCGGCTACGAAATGAAACATAACGTGAGGGGCGTATTCATTCGTATTATAGACAAGTCCAAGCGAGCAGACTACTGGAAACGGAAATCCAGTAGCGATTAGTGCGGCTTGATAGGCTTCTAGCTCTTTAAAAGCTTCTTTCGCAAGTGCTGGCGCGGATTTATTAGAGCTCCCAGACGCAGCGCCCTTTTTGGACCGCGTGATACATCGAAGCAAACCTGTGACGCGACTGATCACATCCTCAATTTCAAATAGCGATAGAGCAGTCGAAATTTCTGTATCACTGAGACCAAGAACTTTGAGTCGTGATGTTCGTGCGTATTTTGAGAGTCCACTTCCGATAGGCGATGTCCCTGGCAGCGCAATTTTGCTCCAATTTTCTTGATTTTTCCTACCACTTGCAGCATGTTCGCCGGACCCGCTAATAACGGACAATATCGAATGATGAAGATTTTCATTTTCAATTCCGCAGTGAAGTAGTATTGCCTAAAATTGATATAATTTAGGCACGACGATGCTCAAAGTTTACATTGACAGCACAATGAAAGCGAGCGTGATTAATTGTGAAATATGTGACCAGTGTAGTTAATTTTGTGAAATCACCTTGCAACAAGCTTTGTGTTTTATATATATACTACACTAAAACCTCTGTAACCGCGAACCAATCGAAAAGTCCAAAACCTCCTCAGCCCTACACACTCCGAAAATAACTGAAAACGTACGAAGCATTCATGCTAGTCTCTAGATAACCAAACCTTGGTATCCAGCGTTTTACAAAACCTATACTTAGAACATTCTTCATCGCCTTTACGAAGTCCAAGATACTGAAGACAGACTATATTCTGGTAATCGGTTTCATTGACCCTAAACCCATTGAAACCATATAAAAAAGTATGAAATGTTGACGCTGGACTGTAGATAATCAAAAGGTATTCAGCGTACCTGTACAAAAACCTGTATATAAGCCACTCTTGAAGGACACTAAGCAATAAATAACCAAACAAATGAAAACTCACTACATATTGGAAATCGGGTTCGTCGATTATAAAGCTCTTGAAACCCAAAGGCAATAAAACCCTCGAAAAGGCATAATATTGTCAAGTTGGACTCTAGATAGGAAAACCGTTGTATTCAGGGTGATTGACAACTTAATGGACACTCGTTGTAAGGTAAAACACGCAAGAATTTACCGAATTTGAAAAATTGCTATTTCTGGCAAAGAGTCGGCGAAGCATATTCGCGCCTACAGGGACTCAGGAAGTGGTCCCAGAAAATGTCCAGATGAGCAAAGTTGTAGGTCTCAATGATCTCTGATTCTGTGATGAGCTGGTGCGAAGCCTGATTCCGAGATATGGGCTTCAAAATACTGGTACCCGTATGGCCACATTTGGCAGAGAACACTAACTTAATAATCTGTTTGCCATTTTACCTCCGAAGATGGTATAAGAGCTGTTCGCCTTCAACTAATGGGTACATATTCGTTGCTTTTGTTATCGAACAAAAAAATTTTATCTAAATCCAACCATCCGATGATGAATCATGAATAACAGAATCACACAGAAAAGAAATTTTCACGATTTTCTTGCATGCACCCTCGGTAAAACCTCCGCTCGCCTCGTCTATATAACATCGCAAACGTTAAGACATTGATATTTAACAAATATAAAAAATGAACCTTTACGCGAATATCTTTATTTTATTATATAATATTAATACTGAAATATCAAGACACGCAAGTGTGTGAAATGTAAGGTGAGATTTCGATAGCTAGAGCTTTATCGTGTTTCGAAATGGTCATAAACTTTCTGCTTTCTGTCAATTTTTCAAATAGAGTTGGAATATTATTTTAGACTACTGGACATGATGACACTTTCCAACAGAACTACTGCCATATAACTGTATTGGCATGGAAAATAACCAGGACATTTTTTCAAAAAATGTTGTTCATTTTGAAGCATCACAAAACATAACTTTCAATAATATTCCTTTTTTAAAATTAGCTGCTGTTGTGTATAACCATTCGTTAAAGCATATCACAGTCGACATAATTATGATTAATAAATTTTTCCAGCTATCCATTACTAAAACGAAAAATATTTATTTAACCATTTTTCAAACGTAAAAGAAGCAAACAACTCACCTTAATTAGCGACGTATGATTCAGTTTTAACATAAAATTTCGTGAATTAGGAATCGGAAATTCTCTCACAACGTCCAAAACACATTCCATTAACTCGGCAAATGCAAAGGACACACCAGCTGGCGGACAAATAATATCGAACGAAGCTTCATATAGTTCGCGCGGATGAGATCCAACAACTTTCTGAGCTCGGAATACTCTAAAATATACCGAAGATTTTGGAACTCCTAAAATGGACGACATCAAAAAGCAAAGTAATGGCCAAGTAAATCTGAATGAAGAGTGTAACACCATGCATTATTAATATATAATATCCCTAATTCAGGAACAATATGATTTTTTGCTCAGCAAAGCATATACGCCAAGACCTGCTTTTGTCGGTTATCACATAGATAAAGAAACGATTGTTGCATAGACATGAGCGAAATAACAGCACTACAGCATGTTGTAACTCTTGACCTGAACTGATATTCTCGTTCAATTTTTTTCAGTCAAAGAGCAAACACATATACCAAAACTACCACTGGATATTGTCTACAAAAATGAACGAAAGTATAAAAAAGCCGTCTTTCAGCCGCCATAGCTCCGGACCCATGCACCATAAATGGAACGTCTTCAAAAATGACCAAAAAATCACAGTTTTGTTCAACTATAGACTTATTTACTGACAATTGCTCCGTATATCGTATGATGTGCTATCCAGGTTCATATAACTTTACAAACTTTTTCGATATAAGTCACTTTCACTGGTAAAATATCGGTGAATCTACTGGCAATTTGTAGTTACAATGAGGCATTTATGTATTCTTTAGAAATTCGAAGTTCTTGAAATGGCCAAAAGGTCCACTGAAAAACTATTTTACGGCACCAAACCCGTTTTCGTTATCGTAGGCTGCACAGAAAAATATATTATGTTTACAAAGAAACAAGAAAGTTGAAACGTCTGGAACAAAAATTATATTTTTGCATTTTATTTTCAAAGAAGTTAAAATGATTAAAAGTGCTAAAACGGATTTCAGAAAAAAATTTTACTATTTTCAGTCGAAAATATTCATCTAATTTTCTTCCGTAAAACATTTAAAACGTGAAAAAATAACTTTAAAAGAGAAATACTTTCGACAAAGTTCCAATCTTAACTCAGTGTATAACCAAAAAACTTTTCTAAATTCATCGCTATAATTGAAAACCTGTCGTATCTCACAACGGTTGTCTACTTTTTCATTTTAAATAAATAAGTGAAAATTTGATTGCATTAAAAACAAGGAAAATAATATATTTTATTTCATTTTATTTTACGTAAAACATGGAAACCCATTCACGATTGAATGACAAAAGGGTACAAGATACGAATACGTATAATTGCAGTCTTTTCAATATTATTAGTTTTGTGTGAAACTGAACATTATACTGATACGAGTACTTAAAGTTTCAATTACGTGTATGCATGGATACACATGATATTTATGTGCATGTATTATAGTTCCTAATGTACTTTCAATTACGTGTATGCATGGATACACATGATATTTGTGTGCATGTATTATAGTTCCTAATGTACTTTCAATTACGTGTATGCATGGACACACATGATATTTATATGTGCATGTATTATAGTTCCTAATGTACTTTCAATTACGTGTATGCATGGATACACATGATATTTATGTGCATGTATTATAGTTCCTAATATCCTTTCAATTACGTGTATGCATGGATACACATGATATTTATGTGCATGTATTATAGTTCCTAATGTACTTTCAACTACGTGTATGCATGGATACACATGATATTTGTATGTGCATGTATTATAGTTCCTAATGTACTTTCAACTACGTGTATGCATGGATACACATAATATTTATATGTGCATGTATTATAGTTCCTAATGTACTTGCAATTACGTGATGCATGGATACAGATGATATTTATGTGCATGTATTATAGTTCCTAATATACCTTCAATTAAGTGTATGCATGGAAACACATGATATTTATGTGCATGTATTATAGTTCCTAATGGACTTTCAATTACGTGTATGCATGGATACACATGATATTTATGTGCATGTATTATAGTTCCTAATGTACTTGCAATTACGTGATGCATGGATACACATGATATTTATGTGCATGTATTATAGTTCCTAATGTCCTTTCAATTACGTGTATGCATGGATACACATATTTCTGTGCATGTATTATAGTTCCTAATGTACTTTCAATTACGTGTATGCATGGATACACATGATATTTATGTGCATGTATTATAGTTCCTAATGGACTTTCAATTACGTGTATGCATGGATACACATGATATTTATGTGCATGTATTATAGTTCCTAATGTACTTGCAATTACGTGATGCATGGATACATATGATATTTATGTGCATGTATTATAGTTCCTAATGTACTTTCAATTACGTGTATGCATGGACACACATGATATTTATATGTGCATGTATTATAGTTCCTAATGTACTTTCAATTACGTGTATGCATGGATACACATGATATTTATGTGCATGTATTATAGTTCCTAATATCCTTTCAACTACGTGTATGCATGGATACACGTCATTTCAAT
>JASANE010015431.1:0-14715 GCA_030248225.1 Trileptium ribeirensis
ACGAACACTCACGTTCCAACGGCTTGCCGGGGGAAACCGACGACGGGAAGTTATCATTCTAAAAAAGGCCCGAGACGTGGCAACCCTCGAAGCACTCCTGTCTGGTCAGGCGCCCTGATCCAGGGCCCCTAGAGTCCGCGGGAGGGCCCTAAATCGCCCCCTGTTCATCCTATCCGTATGTGTCTTGTCCGTCCGTAAAACTCTGAAATTTAGTGGCTTTTTGTGTGTCGTGTCCTTGTCTGTCCATCCTTATGTCGTGTCCTTATCTCTGCGTACCACTATACATATATCTATATCTATAAATAAATACATACAAATACACGCATACAAGCATCAAAACAGCAAATAATATTTCATACAAAACTGTTAATGATATTTTATACAAAACTATTAATGAAATTTTATACAAAACGGCAAATATTATTTCATACAAAACTGCAAATAAACATTTTATACAAAACTATTAATGAAATTTTATACAAAACGGCAAATACTATTTCATACAAAACTGCAAATAAATATTTTATACAAAACTGTTAATGAAATTTTGGTCCGAATCGGTAAACGATAATTTTATACTAAACGGCAAATGGTACTCTTATGCAAAACGGCTAATGGTACTTTTATACCCCTGGCCGTGTCCCCAACGCTTCCCACTACGGTTTTGGGTACGATGATCCTGAAATGCCCGTGACAGAGTAGGAACAACTCTGTTACAAATAAATAATAAATATGCAACAAAACCAACGATATACATACATGTTGTAAACACTTGGGGAAACAATACAAAAACAACACATAATAAAAAATTATAAACCCACTAATTGGAGCACGATGGGTACATCATTCACTTAACGAACCTGACGGAACGACCCCAATTGTTTCCGCCTCAGCTCAAAGCCCATAAGTAATATTTTGGTCGGGTGGAGACGCCACTTCAGCACCCTTAATTTTTCAAATTTCAAAAAATAATTATAATTTTGTACTTTTCCTGAAGTATGGTCTACTAATGCAACTTAAGCAGTTACTACGAAGAACCCGGAAAAATTACAGTATGACCCGAAACATAATTCCCCGATTGAGCACGCCACAATGTGCATTACCCACAGACACGAATTTTAACAAATTACACGTATTTTGCACCGTTGCATTCGAAATTAAACCTATATATGTAGACGTCAGTGTACTACCCTATGTGCATCAAAATCCACGAACCGAACACAATGAACATCAGAATAAAACACCGTTCCACTTTGTGGTTAACCGCAAGGCGATTTTAGCAAAAAAACCCAAAAATTCGAAGTTAATTAGGTGTTGAATCGTATCAAGAAGAAATGGAGGACAGCATTTTGCTTTAATATGGTAATTGAATTATGAGTGCAGTCAGTGAAACGGGGCAGAGCGAACAATTTTTACAAGCCGTATAGTTGTGAAATTCGACAATGTCTATTATTGTATTTTTCAGCGTCACTTGTATAACTCAACCTTGGAATTGCATTTTTTATACGTCTGCAACCAATAATACACGAAAACAAGACTAACTTCACAAACGCTAAATATATGGCTATCACTGGACTCATATTGTAGAGAAATATTGGCTCCCCATCTGTTTACACATGGCGCGATGATTCAGGTTTGCGTCAAAACAAATTTCCGAAAGGGGCCGGAAGACCCCTTTCAGAACGGAAAACAGCATTATGTACGTAACCGCTAGAGTTATATACATGTTTAGTATTATTTTTGTTGAGCAATTCATCATCTACCTAGACATGGTGTTGTTATGTCATTATTTACGATTAGGACGGGGCATTTGCGGCCCGAATTTATATCTTCTTAAAAATATGCAGATAGCTAGAAGCCACATTCAAAGAAACAAGTATAATATTGTGTACGACCCAGCCATACATAAAATTTCGTACTAATTGTGCTAATTTTCATAATTATCGATAGTTAATACAAGTAAATGCAATGAGGCCCTATTACCACTTATAGGGGCAATTGCGCCTTATACCGTGTGAACGAGGTTGTTGCTGTTTGAGCTCCAGATTCACGTCACAGTTGCAGCAATAATACTAGAACCATTAATAACGCGCCATTTGTATCGGTTTTCCGTAATTTTTCTTGACATATTGTTCGTATATATACACAACTGTCATTTGAATAGTTGAATGTTTTAGCTAATTAAAGTTTAGTTTTATTAATTATATATAAGCGTAAAAAATATAATATTAAAATTGTTGAATTTTCAAAAAGTTTTCATCCAAGTATTTAGCTTTTCAAGTTGTTAGAGCAATCACTGTTCATCGTCAAAACAGAGTACCGAACACAGAAACGGCTTCTGTCCTTCGGGAAAGTTTTTGGGTGATCGTAAATGTTTTCAAAATAATAGTGCGGTACATCCCATTTATCGCCAGCTTTTGGTGTGATGTTATCAAAGGGACCTCCGATTATATCATATAAATTGAAAATATCGATGTCTGGAGTGGGCGGGTTCTCCATTTCCGTGCCCGAAACTGCAGCTTTCGGTTTAAGGCAATTTAGTTGATGGGCGGTTGCATTCCCGTTTTCGGATCGTGTAACAGCTTCGAATTCTGCCCAAATATAAATTGCGTCGTTTTCCTTCATATATTGCCGCAAACCATTGCCCTTCTAAGTCGTAGTCGTTTCCATTGGTAGCGATGTCGTTCCATACCCCCATCAAATAGAAGCCGCACCGGGACTCGTGATTCCCGCCACCACGAGGCCCTACCATCCTGCACGGGCGGAACGATGCCTCATTCACTGAGGAAACGACATACGACGGTGCTCGTATGGTCAACAACCATCGTCGGCGTTGTGCTGGTCTCAGCTCCTGCGCAGATGCATCAACCGCCAGTAGAGGCATCGGCATGCCCATTCCAGGGCCGAAAAGCCGTATCAGTGATCAGTGAATCTGACAGAGGCGGCCAGAGCAACGACAGCGACGATAGCTATATTGATCTGGACGAAATAGTTGTGAGTGAAGGCAAGTTTCCGCCGGGGTCAGAGCGGCAAACATGGCATCACTTGAGGGGGTATGGAACGACATCGCTACCAATGGAAACGACTACGACTTAGAAGGGCAATGGTTTGCGGCAATATATGAAGGAAAACGACGCAATTTATATTTGGGCAGAGTTCTAGCTGTTACACGATCCGAAAACGGGAATGCAACCGCCCATCAACTAAATTGCCTTAAACCGAAAGCTGCAGTTTCGGGCACGGAAATGGAGAACCCGCCCACTCCAGACATCGATATTTTCAATTTATATGATATAATCGGAGGTCCCTTTGATAACATCACACCAAAAGCTGGCGATAAATGGGATGTACCGCACTATTATTTTGAAAACATTTACGATCACCCAAAAACTTTCCCGAAGGACAGAAGCCGTTTCTGTGTTCGGGCACTGTTTTGACGATGAACAGTGATTGCTCTAACAACTTGAAAAGCTAAATACTTGGATGAAAACTTTTTAAAATTCAACAATTTTAATATTACATTCTTAATGCTATATATAATTAATAAAACTAAACTTTAATTAGCTAAAACATTCAACTATTCAAATGACAGTTGTGTATATATACGAACAATATGTCGAGAAATATTACTGAAAACTGATACAAATGGCGCGTTATTAATGGTTCTAGTATTATTGCTGCAACTGTGACGTGAATCTGGAGCTCAAACAGCAACAACAACGTTCATATGCAGAAGGCGCAATTGCCCCGAGCAGTGGTAATAGGGCCTCAGTGTATTTTCTTGTATTAACTATCGATAATTATGAAAATTAGCACAATTAGTACGAAATTTTATGTATGGCTGGGTCGTACACAATATTATACTGTTTCTTTGAATGTGGCTTCTAGCTATCTGCATATTTTTAAGAAGATATAAATTTGGGGCGCAAATGCCCCGTCCTAATCGTAAATAATGACATAACAACACCATCTCGAGGTAGATGATGAATTGCTCAACAAAATAATACCAAACATGTATATAACTCTAGCGGTTACGGACATAATGCTGTTTTCTGTTCTGAAAGGGGTCTTCCGGCCCCTTTCGGAAATTCGTTTTGACGCAAACCTGAATCATCGCGCCATGTGTAAACATATGCAGAGCCAATATTTCTCTACAATATGAGTCCAGTGATAGCCATATATTTAGCGTTTGTGAAGTTAGTCTTGTTTTCGTGTATTATTGGTTGCAGACGTATAAAAAATGCAATTCCAAGGTTGAGTTATACAAGTGACGCTAAAAATACAATAATAGACATTGTCGAATTTCACAACTATACGGCTTGTAAAAATTGTTCGCTTCGCTCGTTTCACTGACTGCACTCATAATTCAATTACCATATTAAAGCAAAATGCTGTCCTCCATTTCTTCTGATACCACATTTTGTACACCTAATTAACTTCGAATTTTTGGGTTTTTTTGCTAAAATCGCCTTGCGGTTAACCACAAAGTGGAACGGTGTTTTATTCTGATGTTCATTGTGTTCGGTTCGTGGATTTTGATGCACATAGGGTAGTACACTGACGTCTACATATATAGGTTTAATTTCGAATGCAACGGTGCAAAATACGTGTAATTTGTTAAAATTCGTGTCTGTGGGTAATGCACATTGTGGTGTTCTAATCGGGAATTATGTTTTGGGTCATACTGTAATTTTCCGGGTCTTTTGAGAACTGCTTAAGTTGCATTAGTAGACCATACTTCAGGAAAAGTACAAAAGTATAATTATTTTTTGAAATTTGAAAAATTAAGGGTGCTGAAGTGGCGTCTCCACCCGACCAAAATATTACTTATGGGCTTTGAGCTGAGGCGGAAACAATTGGGGTCGTTCCGTCAGGTTCGTTAAGTGAATGATGTACCCATCGTGTCAACTGAGGGTTTATAATTGCTTATTATGCGTTGTTTTTGCATTGTTTTCCCAAGTGTTTACAACATGTATGTATATCGTTGGTTTTGTTGCATATTTATTATTTATTTGTAACAGAGTCGTTCCGACCCTGTCACGGGCATTTCAGGATCATCGTACCCAAAACCGTAGTGGGAAGCGTTGGCACACGGCCAGGGGTATAAAAGTACCATTAGCCGTTTTGCATAAGAGTACCATTTGCCGTTTAGTATAAAATTATCGTTTACCGTTTCGGACCAAAATTTCATTAACAGTTTTGTATAAAATATTTATTTGCAGTTTTGTATGAAATAGTATTTGCCGTTTTGTATAAAATTTCATTAACAGTTTTGTATAAAATATTTATTTGCAGTTTTGTATGAAATAGTATTTGCCGTTTTGTATAAAATTTCATTAATAGTTTTGTATAAAATATCATTAACAGTTTTGTATGAAATATCATTTGCTGTTTTGATGCTTGTATGCGTGTATTTGTATGTATTTATTTATAGATATAGATATATGTATAGTGGTACGCAGAGATAAGGACACGACATAAGGATGGACAGACAAGGACACGACACACAAAAAGCCACTAAATTTCAGAGTTTTACGGACGGACAAGACACATACGGAAATAGGATGAACAGGGGGCGAGTTAGCCCTGCCGCGGACTCTAGGGGCCCTGGATCCAGGGCCCTGACCGACCGGGGAGTTGTTCGAGGGTTGCACATCTCCGGGCCTCGAGACGAATAACTTCCCGTCGTCGGTTTCCCCCCCGGCAAGCCGTCGGAACGTGGGTGTTCGTTGAAAATTTCAAATCAAGCTTGAGTTTTTTGGTGTTTTACGATGCCCTCGCGACTCGGGTCACTTCCTATATCGAGATCGAGTCGAATTGACGAGCGGCATATCACGATCACAAAGGGAATAGCGCTGTTTGCCGACCCAATTAAGGCCGGAAGGTTTGAGCAATCTAAAGGACTGTACAGATTGCAACTTTTAAGGACATTGCAGAACTTGTGTGGAAAATCTAACCATCTTGGGACCGGATAAGGAACAAACCCCATTAGTTGATCCTCAGTTAGCTCTGGCCTATCCTCGGCTACCCATCTATCATACGAACGTTGCATGACGGGATCAATTCGATGGTACGGATATTTAGATCGGTCTAAAGGGTAGACTCCGGTTTTGCGAAACCCTGCTATAATATTTTGTTTAGACACTGAATCTGCCCAAATGTTTGCCAGTATGTGGCGGAAGCTTGTAGTTTCTTTTGCATATTTTTTGGTGCCGTACCAAAGATGTGACATGAAACTTTTTTGGTGCCGTACCAAACAGAAAAAGGCGTGGCTTAATAGTACCATCCTCATTTTGCGTTCTGGCAACTTCCTCCCATTTTACGAACCATTTATAAAATGTCGATGATTCCATCCATCCAGAATCATTGGCATAAATCCATGGATAGTACGGGGCGTCTTTTGAAATCCGGGGTTTCCACTGTAGCTGAACACTTTTGAACGAATGTACTATCAACGGCGGAAGTTATCGCCCAGCAGCATTACATACTGCTAGCATTGTTGTATTTTCTCTTGATGCCCCCGTTTCAATCGGCAATTTGTTCTTGTCCCTTTTCAGATCATAACACGAACATTTTGTCGGATTTGAAACGGGAAGAGAGATTCAGGTCTGCATTCCAGATTTGTTCAGGATCCAGTTCGCCCATTAGTTCTTCTAGTTTTACATATATTTCTGTGAGCTTATCAAAAAAGTTAAGAACAACGAATGGATTCTTGATAGCATTATGACGTGGCAGCGATAGTTTTGGTAGAAATATTCTGCCGAACCGTAAAGCTCTGTATCCAGTCAGAACCAGGTCGACACATAATAGTACCATCATGCTGTTTCCTTTTGAAAAATTGGGCTGCCCGCGTGCAGGTTACTTCGTTAGCTAGTATATAGCTCTCTACAAAGTAAGCAAGCGCTTTTATTGTTGGCGGAAATCCAAGATCCGCGAGGTCTGAGATACATTCTGCCATCTCAGCTTCTTCTCCGTTGTTGAATGCCTTTTTACGCCCTTTGTTGGATACCGATAATGTCTTACCCTCCTCACGTGCTTGAATATGACGCCGAATGCTTCTCGCACTCATGTGATATTTACTTGCCAGTTTGTTGTATGACGTGCCATGTTCTAGTCGCGCGTTAATAGCAAGATCCATTGTATGCTCGTTACATGCTATTCTAGAATCTCTCTTCTTGGTATAATTCCGCATTATAGCAAAATAATATGAGTATATACGTGTAAATGTATTACATAATACGCATATCTATGCTGAAAAAAGCCTGAACAATAGAAAGGACACAATTACCCCATGGAGGGGAAATTGCGCCCCAGTGGGGCGCAATTGCCCCATTCGGATGTTTGCGCACGGGGTAATTGTGTCCTGTCAATTTCTAAGCCTGTAATGCAGTGAATTGCAACACCACATAACAATTTTGTGAATCGTTAAATTGCAATCCAGAGATAGCTTTACTGTGATTCAACTCTGTAGTTACTCTATTAAATATTGCTATTGAATTTACTGACTTTATTTAAAATATTGTGACATGGCAGGATGTGGCCAGCTTTTAGCACCATGGAAACCTAATAGCGCGATCAAAATCTTTGAAAGTGTGTATACATATAACGAACATATGTATATGTAATTTCGTGTAAGGAATCTTTTATACATGACTTTGCCACAAAGTTGAAGTGGTGAGTCCCAATTACCCCAAAATGGGCATGGGTCCCAATTACCACGGTTGACTATATATGCTAATTAGTTGATTAATTAACCAGCTAATTAGGTAATTTTATGCAAATTTTAAAATCATTTCAGCTCGGGGGTTTTCGATGTCGCTGGTTATGAATATGTGGCTTTTAAAGCTCTATGATTTTATCACGGGTGCTAATTACCTAATTAGTTGATGTTAGCAAATTTCTTTCAGCTAGCGAGCTTTTTGTATAGTGGATTTGACATCAATTGCCTAAAACGTGATACTTATTACAAATAGATTAAATAGTTAGTTGAAACATATGTACACATAAATAAGATACCAAATACTTTGTCTGTTGCTCCGCTCATTTATTTTGTAATTTATTACGTTTACTAGTCATTATTTAGGCTGCAAGGGTCGATCAAACTGGCTTTATGAATGGTACCATGAGACCTAAAATTAATACATATGTATATTCGTGTAACTATGTAGTTTAAAAATTTGTTACTCATAAATGCAAATAGCTTAATTTCAGTTAATTGCGAATTTATCATCAACTTTAAGTAAAGTGCAGTAACAACTAGCCATTGATATCTACGGTTATAGAAAGTTGGTATGATGAAGTTACCTCGAATGTATATAGCAGTTGAGGGCGGAAATGAATCCTCCAGGAGCTTCGCAAAGATGCATCGAGCGAAAAGATTGAGAGCTTTCTGATCTATCACGAATGTCGCTGAGTTCACTGTCAAATGTGGGAAGATGAGCAGGAACAAGATCAGAGTATTCAGCGAGGATTTCGGCAAATTTACAAAACGCCTGCGTACACATTTCTGGATTGTACCGTTTACGAACCTGTAAACATCATACACTATGCTTGTGCCAATGAGAGTGCACGAGCCACAGTATTAGTTTAAGAGAGTCAAAGCATATTTGTGCGATATAAAAAATGTTGTGGCCAAATATTCGCAGTTTATGCACATAATATATATCACAGTTACAGTATAGATCTAATCCCGAGAGAGTCTTACGAACTTACACTGTCTTTAAATTCAGAATCGTTGAATTGATTGAACTATATAAATTATAGCTACATTCCAATGTAATACTGCCATTAATACCTTGTTCATTTTTGTCAGCTATTACAAACCGCTTCACCACCCTCTGACTCCACTTAAATCTAATGATTTTCAAAATTCTGTGATTTTAATTACAGACGCTGGAATAGTTAATAAATCAGCCTAAGAACGCTAATTACAAAGAGGACTCTATTGAGGTTAAATGCAACAGTTTAAAACCAAGTATTTTAACACTGCAATTTTAGAAAAAGTAGTCAACAGTAGCTGTTGCGTTTTTTGCCTAGGGAGGGGGGACATGCGAGAGCAAACAATTGTCGGATGCAATGAATCACGAAAGTCCAATTTTTCAAAACTTAAAAATCGAAGACTTTCACATCATATAGCTAGCGTGCGTACTTTAGTACACGCACGCAGAATTTGTAATTGAATCAAAACAGAAGTAAAAGAGATAGGTTAACACTTTAACCCATTGTCGCCCATTAATGTGTATTTCGAGCAACCTTGAATAAAATTTTCCGCAGCGACACACTGAACCTGGACCGTTTGGGTGTCAGCCTTGTGTGCGCTGGTCACTAAAGCTATTTGCCAGCTGTTGCTAGCATTCTTAAGAAACCTCACAAACGAAGTAATAACAACACACGTGCGAATGTACGCCTCAGGGCAAACTACAATAGGGTATCGCTGCATTAAATATGTTTCAATGTGTGTGAATGGGTTAGTACAAACCCAAAACTCTAACCAGTTCATTAGTACCCGAAACCAAAATTGGCTGTAAACGGAAGAGAAGCCAAACCAGATCCGGATTTTGTGCTTGGACCGGAACCGAAACCAGGTCTTGTCAATCAAAGTAAAACAAAAGCATTAAGGATCTTTTGTTTGTGAATTTGAATGATGGGCATATAGGGTTATTTAACCGATTAAACACCATATTTTCATTGTGTTAAACATTGAATAAGTCGTTACGCTTTGGGGTTCTGCATGGTGCAATAAATGCTAAATTTTGGAAAACAAATTTGCGAAATTTCAACATTTCTTAATTAGTTATACGCTGAGGGCTATATTGGTCTAAGGATTTTAAAGGTAGCTGTATACGATGAACTTACGCTGACTTTCCCACAGTGCCCCTAAAGTAGCTGGGGGAACTAAAATGGGGGCCCCAGATCGAACTGTAGGGCGCATTGGGCCGAGAAATTCGGTTTATTCCAGGTCAAACAGAGAACCACCAGCTCACTGAAAAAAGCGGAAATGTTATAAATGTTGAACGTTGTTAAATCATGATGAAACGGGCTGCCCAACAGTATGGGAATGTTAATTGTATGCGACGGCAACAAGCACCAATTTGAGCTGCAGCCGGAATACTATCATGGTTAGATCCCTGGCTTGAATGCTAGCAGGGATGTCATTCCAAAGGCTTAGAGCAAACCATTCAATACTGGTGTCAATTCGATACGGCACTTGAAGCTGCTGCCACACAAATAACCGCTAGCTGTCACATAAGCGCAGTTTGTCAATTAAGCCTTTGGACTCATAACCACGAAGACACTTCTAGACGAGAGTGATTATTTTGAACATGATACACTGTTTGACAGGCAACCAATTAGCCTCTTTTACGTATTGCCCAATTTTATAGAAGGCGAATAGAAAGATGCGGTATGACAACCAGCATACATGCTCAAAGGGATTGACGGGGTTACCGCCAGAGGCTCGGTCCCTTTCGGCGCGAAGTGTCCACCACCGTCCCTGCTATCTCCTCCCCGCAATGTGAACCCACCGGCGCCTAAAGAAACGCAGCTCTCCCCAGAGGTACCGAATATGCCGCAAAACCTTCTGCGATCGGCTAACTTCCCGTAGGAAAACGAAAGATTTCCCCCACGACTCGGCTACTCCCCGAAACCTTAGACATTGAGCATGTAGGAAATACAGTCAACAAACGTTCTGCAAGCGCAAGTGCAACGCTTGACCGTATCGGGTCGGATTAATAGCACTGTTATTCCTACGAAACTTAGTTTTAGTATATATAACATATACAAATACTACACCTGTTCGACAACCAGGCCGCTGAGATTTACACTGCTGGTGTGGTTTCGCCATTGAACAATTTCTTTATTGTTGAGCTTCGATTTTGTTGCATTCAGACGCCTTTTGAGACGTGAAAACAGCGCTGCAACAAAGCATTGATATTAACATCGTTATTATCGAGTGGTTACACTAGCATCAAAATACTGGCGTCAGTTACATAGACATAATTTGTCTGCATACTTCACGGAATGATTGATCAAAAATATCTGGTCAACAATTATTATACGATGCCCAATCTGGGCCTTTGTGAATTTTGCCAGTGACCGTAAACTGGGGGCTCCTGGCTTGAACAGAGGTCGAAATTTAAAAATTTTCAAAATATAATATTTTTCAGCGAAAAATGCTAAAACTTTTATAGAAAGAAACTCAAAAACGGTGCAAAAACGTCTTCATTGAGGTTAAAACATATTTTTAACGATTTTTTTGCTGAAATTAGTCAAATGTTTAACTTCGGAAAGGATTTCTAAAAACTGACAATTTTTATGTTATCTAGGGGCATTTTTACCAGGGAGAGGCCAAAAATTTTACCAGGGGCCTTTTGCCGTGGGAGCCAAAATTTTTCCAGGGGGCCAATCGGTGGGCGCTCGGTCTTTTGCAAGGGGCTACCGAAAAATGCGAGGCACCCCACTTTGGAGAACCCAGAAAAATAATTACTATACAGAAAACATAAAACTAAACTGGTTGCTACCAAATACAACTAACCCTTTTGTATCATGACGTCCTCGGAATCACTTTCTAAAGAGACATGGGCATCAACAACGATCAAACATACATATAGTGTTGTGCTTTTAGTTTTAAGTAAATAAAAAATTTTTTTGTTGATGCCCATGTTGTTTTAGATTTTGGGGTAATAACATAATAACACTAAATGTTCGCATTGTAATTGAATTACCATGACAATATGTTTTTATAGTGTTGAAAGGGGACAACGCGCAAACTATTCGAGCATTTTTATCAATATAAATCAGCGTTTTAGGCATTAGAAATGGTAGTTTTTTTACTAATTAAAAAATAACTACTATATATACCGAAAACATTATTTAGAGACATGGGTAAATCAAGGACTTATATTTGAACATGGGACGTTCAGGAGTCTGGTTTGAGAGGACAACCATGGCGCAAAAACTTCAAGAACATGAGGGATTTTGAAAGAGGGAGTTTTTCACACTTCGTACAGGCCAGAAATAATAATACCGAATTTAATTAAAAACTTAATTATTTATCTTAGAACTTCATTCTGACATTTATGTGAATACAACATTTTTCATTTTCTGACATCACTTTCGTAATGTTGGGTTTTGAAAATATACACGTGACCACACAAGTATTTCACCAAAACGCCATTCAAGTCCATAAAAGAATTTTACATCCATCCTCACTCAACCCGTTACAAGTTTGTTGTGTGTGTACAACTTGACAACACGTGTTGTTATAACTGCGCATACACAAATCACATTCCTAACTGTACCCAACTCATGATAACCAACTGCGCTGGCTTAACACCACTTGTATAAAAATAAACAAAAAACAACAAACGAGTATATAATGCAATACAAAATACATACAAAATAAAATAGACATGAATTCGGATTACTCTTCGACTATCCCAAATGCCCAATATATAGGTGGCTGGTTTCATTCCCACATTTTTGTTCAACATGTTAGCTTGTGTGTGTTTTAGCTAGTAATCGTTTAATATTTTATCGAATCAAATTATTAAAAAAACTCTACGCTTAAATCATGACAGTGATATTTCTAAATATTATAAAACCCCTAAGAATTTTTGTACGGTCAACGTAAGGGATATTTTGTTGCACGATTCCATTTGTGGATTTCCACGGTCTGAATTTGAGTTTATGACTATTTTTCAAAAATGATATTTCGCCCAGTGAAAAACCATGGTTACCAACTTTTCCAAGTACTCATTTATAACAAATTTTAATGAATACACAACAAGCAGCCGATAGACTATACTAGAAATGACTGCTATTCATTCGAAACTTGTTCGATGTTCATTGAGACCCATTTTTATTCGAAGGTTTCGTTGAACGTGTTCCAAATTCAATCGGAATTTAGGAAGGAAATCACTGGAGCAGCACAAACACAAGACTCGGTGCATTACTACATTTCTTTACTGGTCATATGAAAAAAATTTGTGAAAATCCATCAATCTGATGAAGAGTTATGTGCCTAACAGACGGACAAATATTTTTGTCTGAAGTGTGCGCAATTTGATGAAACTCTAATTTTTGTAATTATTAGTTACATTATTTATATTGTTAATTACATTATCTACATTGTTCATTTCTATTAATTACATTGTTCTTTATTTCGAACATTCGAAGCCACGCTATTCATTATAATTACATAAAACAGCCATTGCGACGCCCGTTAATTTTTTTTACTTCGTGTTTACCTGGAAAAAATATAATATACTTTTTGTGATTTCTCTAAGCTCTTGTCATACATTTGAACAAGCGTTCAACAGACCGAACCGATGAACCACAGCTAGGAAATCCAGAATTGGTGATGATTTTGTCGGGTTTAGCGATAAAATTGAAATGCGAAAAATTAATGGTAAAACCACCTTGCTAGTCTGTAGATTTAAACCCCATCATATTTACTAGAATTTTCTACTCTCACGTGAAAACATTGGCGACCTGTCAATAGTAGTATCTACTGTGGATGCATCATGCAATAAAGAAGTAACAAAATACTAATAACCTCTGACGTTGGATTCAACACTTTGTGTACGAGATACGCATTGTGCATACACCTTGTAGCTCGTTATGACGCGATCTGATTTATGGGTCTCATTTTGTCCTTCGGCATAGTAGTTCAAATTCGCAATACGACTAATTTGAACAATGACTAAACCTGCTTATTGCTGGAAGTACTTTGCTCAGTTGCACTGCCACGTACAAGAAATTTACCTTCGCTGCTTTCAGCTTTTTACTATGCACTTTGCGAGCACGAGCAGTTTCAAGATACTCCTTGGTTTAATTAAAATTACTTATCCTTGTATGGAAGATTTACCTACTCTTCTTAGTAGTGTGACATATCTGATGTATATCACATTCCATTCTATGCGACATAACTGATCATCGACCACTCTGCGGTTATATTTGTCACGATGGTACGTATGAATTCCGATTGCAGCAAACCAGAAGTTGATATTTTGAACAGATAAAGCTTCGTACCAAATTTCGTTTAGAAACATGCACAAAATTCAACACGTCCAAGCGCTACTGATCACGTAGTGTTCTTGAATTCACATAGGATTACATTTGGATTCAGCATCCTATATTCAGTGGTTAATAATTTTCCGACGTATATATGGAGGCAATTGCAATAGTATTGATACGTTTTCTTTATTCGCCAGTCAATGATTTGTGCGCTTCGGTAATGCATAGCGCCGTCGAATATCATAAGAATCGGTCTCTACGGGGTTTTACGAATGAAAATTCAGAGTCAGCAAACAATTCGGTCGTTATTCAGCCACTGATGCTAGCTGGCACTTTCCTGGCAATCACGTTCTCTGGAGACAATACGGGTTATCTATGTTTTTTCAACAAGTTTGTCCGCGTTTCTGAAGTCAATCCAAAGAGTGTTTGCTTCACCATTTGCAAAACGCCTGTCTAGCACTGTAGTGTTCTCAGCACCCCTACAGTGCGAGCATCATTGATGTCCTGCCGAATGGGGCCCAACACTTGTCGCCAGTTAGCATCGTGATGTGCTGCAGATTTGCCCATTTTAGCGTCTATGACGTCTACGAAGTTCTATAAAGTAGCTTTTCCAGTTTTTCTTCTTATCGATCATACAAAGTGTAAACATAAAATGGGTTTTTATGGTATATACCTGGCTTCTTCTCCAAACTACAAAAA